>BMAC01000043.1:1261172-1304101 GCA_014905375.1 Phtheirospermum japonicum
TCGACTTTAGAAGTAGTCGTAGTCGGGCACGAGAGAGTAGGATCCAACACATCCCCCACTACCTCTTCCACCTCCACTTGGTCAAGTAGCAACAAAGCATCGGGTGGCGCAAAAGAGGCTCGATTAACTCCACATCCTCCAAAACCGGCACAACTTCCTCATCCTCGCCAAAAGCAAGTAGGCTCGACATTCCAAGTGCCGTTGCGCATCATCACAAGCTCGAAAATAGGGGCGTTTTCTCTTCCCTTACACTTTTTACCGCTTTCTAGCTTAATTTGCAATGAGGACATTGCTAGGTTTTAAGTGTGGGGTGGTGGTTAGAGTCCACCTTAGGTTCTTAAATTGTTTGCATGCTTGCTTGTGATAATTTGAGTAACATGCGTGTTATTTTTGCTTGGAACCTTGGCGAAGTGACGCGGTTTTGATGAATTGCTTAGGAGTTTAGATCTTCGATCGGATTTAGTGTACTTAGGTAATTTGAATCGTTGGGAACTTTGTTCGGCTTTAGCTTCGTGCTATCCTTGAGCTCATATAGAACTAGTGCCTCAACTAGCCTCGTCGTCGAACACTCTCTATAGGATTTTTGTTTTACATTTTGGAGTCGTCAATTGCTCCATGTGCTCGATCGAAAATATTGTAAGTTGCTAGTAGCAACGAGTGGTCGGAGCCGTTGATTTCTCTTTGTATATATCTTGTATTTAAGTACCTTATTTCCTCGGGTACCAAAAAAAGAAACAAAAAAAAAAAAAAAAAAAAAAAAATGATGATGAATAAACAAGGATAAGTTATAAATCCTTGTAGTTATTAAGTAATAAAACGTGCAACTCTTGCACGTTTCCTCCTTTTCATTTTTTTTAGATTTTGTTTGTTAAAGAGAGTTGTGGACGATCGGGGCTAGTAGGGAGCCGATTAACGATTCGACCGTGGATAGACTTTAGCCGGGGCAAGGACGAGGGGACCGACATGGACGGTTACCTAGTACTTTTAAGTTTAAGGAGTCGATCTAAACTTTCTTTGTCAAGACATCTTTGTCGTCCTTTTAGCCGAACTAACGAGCATTTTAGCATACAACGCCTCAAATTAGGTTTTTGTGCATTATATTAGGATCACCCGGGGGTAGTTTTATAATTCTAGATTAGTATTGCTTGAGAACAAGCAATCATTCTAAGTGTGAGGTGGTTGATTTGTACTTTTTGTACATCTTTTTGTTACCTTTTTGTGTCGCATTCGCGTGTGTCTTGCTTGCATTTATGGGTATTAGGAGTCGTTTTGGCCTATTTTGTTAGTTTTAGGTTTTTGTAACTTTTGTGCGGTTTTTATTATTTTTTCGTATATTTTTACTCATTTTTGTATTTATGGCCGTAGGATGACCAAGCGGAGCCCGCGCACGTTTGGAGGTATCCCACTCGACTCGGATTGGAACGGAAAAGCAAGGGAACACAGCGCGAACGAGGAGCGTCAACCGGCGGACATTTAGAGCGAAACGAGAAAATTGAGCCGGGAGCAGTCGAACAAGTCGATCGACTGGCTTTCAGTCGATCGACTAACAGTGCCAAGATCGACTGCTCGGCAGTAGGGTGTCCAATTTTGAGAAAGCAGTCGATCGACTGAGTCTTCCAAAATTGAGGAAGTGGGGACTTCCAAAGTTCTTTTGATATATGTACATATCAGAGAGATGTGTACACTTTAGGGGGAGTCTCAATATAGGTGTGTTGTACTCTTTTTCCTTAGACCAAGTTTTATTTTTCCCATTGAATTTTGTTACTTGGCAAGGTTTTAACGAGGTAACAATAAAATACCATTTCACCCTTTGACTTGGTACAAGGGGGAGTGTTGAAGGAAAAACACAATTAGTGTGCCTTCGTCAACAAGTAACTGATGAAGGACAATTTAGGTATTTGTTATCTTTATGTATTATGGAAACATGTAATTGACACCCTATATAAAGGGAGTGTTTGATGAATAAGAGAACCCTAATTTCTACCGTCTTTCTTCGTCTCTCTTTTATGTCTTCTTCTTATAATTTTCCTTTTACAGATGCTTTGATTACTTGGCCAAATCAAGAGATGATAACTTAAAATGAATAAAAGTATATTGAAATATGGGTAGAGATAGAAAGAGAACAAATGTGTGATTTATTTTAAAAATTCAATAACTTAACCTTACGAACATTTAGAAACAGGAGTAATTAATAAGTAAAAACCTATTTCTATTAGTTGTATCTTAACTAATGTCAATCAAAATTCAAAATAATTAAGTATATTTAATTTACCTTTAGTATTTAGTCATAAATTGGATATTACGGAACTATATCCAAAATCCAATCAAGTCGTTGCAAAAACCAAATATTCGTTAATGTTTGACTTTTCTTCGAAATGAGAACCGAGATAGCAGATTGTGCACTCGGGTGCACCATACATTATCACCTGATTCTTTTTGTGATGGTATATATATATTTTTTGCGATGATATATTTATATTTTGTGCGATAGTATATGAGTGTGATATATGATGAATATAATTGTTGAAACATATATCTTCTTCGAAATGATTGTAAAATCCAGTTAACAAGAAAGTGGAAGTGGCCGTCGTCGAAGTGCCGTTGAAATCTAATGAGAAATTATAAGAAATACTAATTTATCTTTTTTCTTTTACAATTTTACGGTCACTTGAAAATCTTTATAAATATACTAGATTTTTATATTATTTTTAACTAATTACGTACTTTTTAGACCTTTTATTTTTTTTAATGGTTTTAATTGATTTTATCGCCAACCTTCCTTTCCTTTGAATCCCTTCAAATCTACCCTACAAAATAATTTTCAAGTCGTACTTTGGGTTAATATATAGTTTGTTTGGTTATTTCTTTGCAGTATTTAAGAAACATTTTTCAACTCCCAGGGTTGATATATAGTTTGTTTAGATATTTGAAAAATATTTTTCAAATCGTAATTTAGGTTTGTTTGGGTATAAATAGTTAATTTGAGTTTAATTAATTTTAGTTGATATGCCTCTGTTTTGGTTGATATTGAATGGTTTTTTTTAAATGCGAGTTTATTCGTGCAGCAGAATTTGTGGGTTGACAGCGAATGTTTTGAAAACGATATGTGAATTAATTAGCAGAATTTAGGTTGATATTGAATGATTTTGAAAACGATTTTATTCGTGTAGAATTTGGGTTGATTTGGTGGGTTGAACGATTTTCTATTATTTAAGTTATATTCGTATATTTGTAAATTTTCTAAAGTGATCGTGTTTTTTAAATTTCTGTTTCGCAGAATTTGTAAATTCCCCAAATCTAATCGACTGAAAAATGCAAGGGAGTGCTTATCATTAAACAAAATATTATAATCATAAATGAATACAACACAGGCCTTATTAAAAAGATATTATATTCGTATATTTGTAAATTTTCTGAAGTCATCGTGTTTTTTAAATTTCTGTTTCGCAGAATTTGTAAATTCCTCAAATCTAATCGACTGAAAAATGTAAGGGAGTGCTTATCATTAAACAAAATATTAAAATCATAAATGAGTACAACACAGGCCTTATTAAAAAAATTTGGAATTGAACGACAACCCAGTCAATACATGCATTTGCATCATCAACTCTAAACGAGCACTTACATTATAATCAGTTGGACTTTTCAGAATGCTCATAAGAACAAGCCCAATCTACAACTGTCCAAATCAGCAACTTCAGCCCATAACAGAGCCGAAGTTCAGGTCCGTAGCCACACTCTGAACTCGTGATATTTGTAGTTGGGTCAACATTAGTTGGTCATCTGATCCAAAGATGGAGATTACCAAACAACAAATAGGCTTTCTTGGTCGGCCCATTTAGCTGGGTGAATTACTGGGAAAAAAAAGTGATAAGTACAAAAATACCGAACTCTTTTTCTTTTTTTAAAGGCATATTTACCTTTTTATCTCATGTATACTTAAAATTCTTATTTTTTTTCTTCTAAAAATTCACTTTTTCCAAAATATACTGTTTTTATTTTATTTCAAACTTGTTTCTATATGCTAATAAGTAGGAAAATTAACCTATTATTTCTATATTATTTCAAACTTATTTTTATACGCTAATAACTGGGAAAATTAATTGGGAAAGTGAACCCTATCATTTCTATATTGTTTACAACTTGTTTCTAACTTGTTTTGTGCGCGTTTCCAATCGATTTCCTGGTTGTTTCTATTCCCTAATAGTTGGAAAAAATGAACCCCGCCAGGACAAGTGATATATTTCATGCTTGTTTCTAGTCGATTTCTTGATTGTTTATATACCCTACTCGAGAATAGTGATCCCTATCGGGACAAGTGATATGTTTCTTGCGTGTTTCCATTCGGTTTTGTGGTTGTTTCTACACCCTAGTAGTTGGGAAAAGTGAACCTTGTCGGGGCAAGTGATATGTTTATTGCGTGTTTTCAATCTATTTCCTTGTTGTTTCTATACCCGTTTACTACAAGCAACACAAATTCTTTTTTTCTCGCCTGCTTTCGAATAAAATACAACAACTATCAAGTAAAGGAAATATTTTTTTCATTTTTGTGTTCTAGAAAGTTTTTTCAAACCAATACAAAGTATAATTCCAGTCAAGAATCTTGACACCCACAAATCCAAAACCACCATCGGCCAGTACCCTAAGCCCCATTGGAGCCCAAAAAACCTAATGAACTGCTGAATCTGTCCATAACCTTCATCCCAGCTGAAATTTCCAAAAACAAAATCAAATCTGAACACTCCAAATTCTAGTCACCACCACTGTCGCTGAGGCCGCCAAATCACCGCTCGACGTCGACACCTACCCCACGCTGAAACACGGCAGAAACCATCCTACCATCACCACACTTTTTCTCCACCAGTTACTACTGACAGGTGTAAGACCTGAACTGAACTACACCGATCTTGTCACCACCACCAGATGTTACGGTCGAAGTGTCTGAGATGAATCGAATTGAACCAATCTCGGACATGATGATGTCACGGTGAATCATGATGGAAATGTTTTAGATCTGATTTTGAGTTTGGATTGGGGATTCATTTGAGACGATTTGTGTCTATTATGTTGATTTTTCTGTTGGATGTGGCAAGCATGAGGTTTAGAGAAAAAAAAATATTTTTAGAATTTGTGATTTTTGTGAAGAAAACAGAAGATAGGACAAAAAGGGAAAAAAAATAACAATTCTAGGTATGAAAAAAATGAAATTATTGGTTACCAAAAGTCAATACAAGGTAAAGTGTCATTTTTTGAAAAACAAGGGTAATTCCTATAATCTTCCCAATTTTTTTTTGGTTATGACGAGAAGGAAAGACAAAAATGCTAATAAATAATAAATAATGAAGAAAGTTCTAGAGTTAACCCTGAACTAATTGGCCAATAGGCAAAAGGCATCACGTGCATCAATACTTAGGATTGAGGTCAGAATTTTGAGTTAGGTAAGAATATGAGTAAAATCCTTACATTTTGTAAAGCTAAAAAAACAAACAAAAAAAACTTAAACTAAGTGGATTATGCTGTTAAATATTAATATTAGATTAGTTTAGTACTTTAGTATTTTCATTTTCTTATATGTAGACTTCTTCTATTTATGGTTATATTATTTGATTGTTAATTTGTCATTCACACAACCTTAACCTCTTTTCTCCCTTTTCTTATGTTTATATAAATCAATATGGTATCAAGAGCAAAGTTCATTCAAGGCACGATCTTCGCAGATCCAACTCACCCCAAATTTTCTTTTTTGGGGTAAGTTTTCTAATCGATATCTTGTTATCATTTGCTTTTTAAGTTGTTTTTCTGTCCGTTTTTTGCTATCTTCATTGACTTATTGCACTTTTGGGATACACGGTTAGGTTTATTTCACTATTTTCTATTTGGGTTTATTTATCTGTTAGATTATCTATTTTTATTACAATGACTGGTGAAAATGATGCTTCGCTATAGGCTATTGGTGCCAACTTAATGGGTAGAATTATTGTTATTGGAGTTATGTGTTAAAAAAATCTCTGAAACGGAAATGGATGTGGGGTTATGTTTTTGGAACCCTAGATAAATCATATAAAAAGATGAAAAATATTCTAATAAGATGGATCTTTGGGATGTGAACAATTCAAAATCATTATTTTGATCAATAATTCAGTACAACAATCAATCAGAGTCAAATTAGCAAAGTATGATACGACCAAGGAGGTTTGAGATCACTTGAAAATGTTATATGTGCAGTCAAACTTTGACAAGTAGGTATCAATTGGAGATTGCCATTCATGCTCTTCAGCATTAAATATGAGTATTCAAGAGTTTTATCCTACCATGACCAATTTGTGGGATCAACTGTCTCTCATAAAATATACAAAACTACGAGCATGTGCTCCATATATTTCTAGTCGGGAAGAGCAGCACCAGGTCCAATTCTAGATGGCTCTTAAAGATAAGTTTGAAGGACTTTGAGAAATAATCCTACTTCACAATCCTCTCCCCATAGTTGAATTCGTGGTTAATGAGTTGTTGGCTAAAAAACTCATCTCAAATCCCAATTAGAGAAAGGGAATGGGCAGAAATGAATTCTTTCTAATCCATCTGTCTTTGATGTTACTCCTAAACAATCATCCAGTTATTCGAATAAGCCTCAATTCACATCCGATGTTTGCAGATTCTGCAAAGGTCAAAGTCACTGGAAGGTAAATTGTCCAAAATTGCCTAACAGAAATCAGCAAGCACTACAACCCTCTCAATGAAGACCTCCATCTTAAGCGCAACAACGGGATTTCAGGCCTCTAACATCCAACATCGCAACAGTTGTTACTTTGGTTAATTTGTTAGATGTTGGGCATGCCTTTTCCTTTGGAAGCTCTTCTGGTTTTGGTCCTACAGTAGCGCTCTTGCTGAGTAGTTTTAGAAGTTTCTTGCCATGCAGCCACATGCCATGTCCGCTTCTGTAAACAAAGGTTTGTATTTATCTAGTTCATCACATATATCTCCATCGATATGAATTCTTGACTCTGGAGCATCTCATCACATGTCTTCTTTGTTAAGTTCATTTGTAAACTTACATTCTAATTCATTAGTGTCTGTCATGGCTGCTAATGGAAACCATATGCCTTTAGGAGGAGTTGGATCTATATGTACACCACGGTTCTCTCAGTCACATGTCTGCTACATGACTATGAATCTTTAATTAGTAAGTCAATTATGTGACTCTGGTTTCCCAGTCTTGTTTTCTTATCTTGTTATGTTCAGGGTTCACAATCTAAGAGGGTGATTTGAACAGGTCGTAGGCATGGGGGACTTTACATATTGGATGAGCTTAAATTTAACATGTTGTTGCCTAAATGTTGACTTGTCATCTTTTCATTTGAGTTCACCGTCTTCTGCTTTTTACCCATGCCATTCACGTCTTGTACATGTTTCTTCTTCTCGTTTAAAGTACTTGACCTCTATAGATTTTTTTTTTAGAAAAGTTGCGAACTCATGATTTTTTTTTATTGTGGTGGTTACAAACTAGCTAACTTTCCTGTTTTACTCTTTAATAAAAGTGCTTCTACTTCTGTTGCACCTTTTTATTTGGTGCATTATGGTGTTTGGGGACCATCACCGGTTACTACAAAGGATTAATACAGATATTATATTTCATTTATTTATAATTACAATCGTTATTGTTGGGTTCACCTTACGAAGTGTCATTCTAATTTTCTCGCTATTTATCATATGTTTTGTACTCTTTTTAAGACTCAACATAATCCTGTTATTAAGTGTTTTCAATGTGATTTGGGTAGTGAATATATTTCTACTAAGTTCTATGAATTTCTTACCTCTGATGGCACTCTTTATCAAACACTAGTGTAGAAACAACAATCTAAAACGCCTTTTTTGGCTAATCTAGAATGGTTTTTGCGGCGTTTTAGATTGAGCTATTCTACTAAGTCGGACACTCTAGAACAGTTTGGTACCCGTCCTAGAAAATACATTAACCCATTTAGAAAGTAGTTTTCTAGGCCTGTTATCGGTTGAACTATTTTAGAAAGTGGTTTTATAAATGGGTAAATTTAAACCGTTCTAGAAAATTCATTTCCTATAACGGTGTACAAATTAGACGTTCTAAAAAAATATTTTCTTAGAACGGGTTTATAAAATAGACGTTCTAGAAAATATCTTTTCTAGAATGGGTTTACAAATTAGACATTCTAAGAAATATTTTTTTCTAGAATGGGTTTACAGAAAACGTTCTAGTAAGAAAATATTTCTAGAATTGTTAAATAAAGAATATACGTTATAAAAAGTGTGTTTTCTAAAATGGATTTTCAAGATATACGTCTATTTTTCTATAATAATATAAATTATACGTAGAAAGTCTATTTTCTTAGAACGAAATATAGAAGGTACATTCTAGAAAGTCTAATTTTCTAGAATGTATTTACACATGATCTGTTCTAGATTTTACAGGTTCCAAAATTCCAAAATCCTAACACTTTTTACTTATCCATAAATCACAATAATCCAAATTTTCTTTTTCTAGAACACTTGTTATATCAAGATCATCCATGAATCATAATAATACACAATCGCCAGAAAATGCTCAAATACACAATAACACAAGTCACCAACTACACAATAATAATCACTAAGTGTTCAAATACAACAATCACAAGTCACCATCAAAATTACACCAAAAATCAATAAGCACTTACTTTGCTAACATTCAAGTCATGCATAAATAGTTTGTTTCTCACACCAATATAATGAACCATATATGTTGATAAATTAATGACCCTAGTAAACACTCGGCCCAACGTTTAAGTACATAATCAATTTCATCATTCGAATAAGGTTGTTTCATATCGAGTACCTGCAGGTCAATGATAAAACTCACAATAAGATAATGAAAAGTGATGAAAAATAATGGGTGAGATAAAATATTACTATTAACCCATCCCCCCCTAAAAAAGTCGTCACCACGAACAATTACAATTACGAAGAGTTTTCATAATCTAATGAAGACACAAAGCAGCCCAATTTACTCGGACACTGAAAATCAACATGGCCTTGACAACTCCCGTCGTACCATCCCTTCCCCTTCCGTCCTTTGAACTACAACCCAGAGAAATATAAATTTCATGAGATGCCCAGAAATAGAGCATAGGTAAAAACCAGCTAGAAGAGTGAGAGATGGCCACCAATCCCTTCTACAACAAGTCCCAAGAACAAACCGCGGCAGTAGAGTACGCAAATGCTGAAGAAGAAATTGATCCAAATAATTACACCGACAACAGGTTTAGTAACACAAATAATTACTAGCTCGGGGACATAAAACAGAAGAAAAATCAATTCTATAACAACAAGTTCGTCAAAGAAGAAGAAGAAGAAGAAAATCGTGGTACAAAAGTACGCAACACCCACTTACACTAACAATGCATATAATAATTACAAGGCCCGACAGAAGAAAATGAAGATGCCAAAACTCAGAACTACCCCAACACAAAGAAGAACAATTAATTCTACAAAAACAAGTCCGAACAACAATAAGAAGAAAAAGAACAATTACCAAAATCTTTAATCCTATTTTCTTATTGGTTTTCATGAAAAGCAATTGGAAATTCCATTTGATAATCTTAAAATTATGTAACAGCTATTTACGTAATTTTTTGTATTACTTTTACAGATCTAAAGAATGACGAGAAAATAATTTTAGAAATGCACTTGGAAAAACATGAATGAGAACTCAATATCTGTTTAATATTCCAAACTCAGGATAGTTTTTTTTTCTTGTGTGTTTCTCCTTAATATATATAATTATGCATCAATTATATGGCATTTAAATTGCATCGAAAAAAAAGCATGTAAAATTTTCCAAGGAAATAAATAATAGGCTGTTGGGGTATAAAATAACTTTTGCTTGTAATATCAAAATACAACTAATAATGTGTGACTTAGTAATTACCTTTTAGAATGAGTTAACAATGTCTAATTTGATGATCTCCAATATATGCCTCATAACAAAGAACCCGCATGCCTCCGATGCTTTTTATTGGTCCAAACACTGCAAATAAATAAATGATAAACTATAATAAATTACCATACACTCAATTTGAATTACATAAATATCCTGCATTGGGCTTATACAATTATTTTATTGTCTCTACCATCAAGAGTAAATCAATCACAATAAAATACCTTTGGATAAATCCATTGAGACTTATTTAACTGGTAGGTGTGTATCCCTTCATCATTTGGTATGCACTATATGCTCTATATGGTAAATACAAAGTAAGGTAATAAAAAAAAAAGAACTACTACAAATAAAACTCTAAAAACATACATCTCAATCTTCTCGAAAAAAATCTTCTTCGGTTTTCTCCTTGGAGCAGAACCAGGACACACCATTGTATTTGGGACAAAGAAACATCAACTGCCAATAAGTCCTACAAAACATGAAATAAGAAAACATAATGAAACGGACTAGGAACCACAAGATGTAGCAAACTCTATCAGTTATCGTCATCACAAAGAGTCTGGTCATTCCTGAAATAAAAGATTTCAAATAAAAGCCACTTCTTCTCGTAGATATGTGCAAGGAAGCACTCAAAATCCCTTTCGCAATTATTTCTCGAAGCAGCATGCTTATTTCTTCGTTAGTATTGCCATTACTTTCAGTGGTCAGTGGCCACATCAATCCATATTTATCGGTGCACCCTGATAATCCCAATATGCTGTAGAGATACTTACAACATCAAAATATTGTTATGATATTTGCATGAGTGCTTCAATATTATGAAATGCATGAATGCTTCAAGTTAATGTATCCAGAATGCTATACAAAACCTAAATAATTGAGGGGAAAGGTTGGGTATAAACTTTTAGGTAAGAAAAAATTAAAATGTGTTTTTAAGAGGTAAAATAAATACTTATTGTAAAATTGCATGATGAAAATGGAAATCTCCCGAGTTAGCAACAACCCCATACATATATATTCTGATTGAGTAATATTAGTTGACGCAACCCACAAAAGTTTTAGTATCGAGTTGGGATTGAGTTTTTGGATCGAGTTGGGACTGAGGTTTTGGATTGAGTTCCTTTGATTTAGAAATTCCCTATATAAATAATTATAATTTGCCAGTTCTAAATTATTATTATTATTATTATTATTGTTATTATTATTATTATTATTATTATTATTATTATTATTATTATTATTATTATTATTATTATCGATTCTAGTTTGAAAAGGTTTATATGATCTTCAAACTCCGCACACACCTTGTTTATAAAATCCTAGTTGCTGATGAAAAAGTATTAAGATAAGTACTTGTGTGTAACACTCTAGACCAAACTTCTAGGACAAGCAATGAATTGATTTGACGCTTCTCCCACAACAGCGACCTCATCCGTTGGGAATGGAGTAAGCATATCTCCAACTACAACTTGCATGACTGTCATCTCACTTCACCAGATTTCATTTTTCTGTGATGTATGGTTGACCCGAAGTCGTGAAGATGACCATATACAACTAATGGCCTCTGTAGGTCATCGTGTTCTTCATGGAAACCCTCTACTATAAGATCCAGAGCACAACTCCCTTTTTCACTCTGAACTATTGGAGTCTGCGGGACGGACGTAGTGCCCACTTGGGAGTTGAACATCATCAGCATCTTCGTTTTTAACTTTTTTTTTTATATTTTGTCAATGGTGGATGAAACGATAACATCCACCTCATGAAGACCTAGTTAGTGAAGGAAAGTTGAGGAAAAATAAAAATATTAAATTATCGCGTAACGACGCGCGGTCATGAAGACCTATTAAACCAAATCCAAACTAAATCACAGAGGCGTAAAGGGTAAAACACAAAATACGAATATACATGGTCAGAAACCTAGTATATTAAAAAAAGCCCTAAATTCATACTCAAAACTGAAAAATCTTACAATCGAATGAAAATAAATAATGAAAAGTACCTCTAGAAATCTTCGACGAAGGGGAAGGTATCAATATTGAGAATTGAGCTTCCCCAAGTTGAAGATGATTCACATGGAGACACCACAACACATTCAGATGGCGATCTTCCTTTCCGCTTCTCTGATGCACTCCAGCACCAGCGGACCGAGTTCGGTGGTGATAAGGTAAGATGCAAGACAGATGATAGGGCCATATTGGTCAGGCCTGGATTGAGGTAGACCTGAATTCGGTAAACAGGCAAGGGCCGATGGATGGGCGTAAGGCAAGAGTGGTCGAAGCTCTTTTGGGAGAAAGAGGGGCCGGATCAGACCTGTCTGAGGTTTGGACTGAAAAGACAAGTAGGGACCACTTGTCAGAACCCCCTAACTGAATGGTCCCTAATTCACGGACTGTGTTCCCGAAATCCCGGAAAAGGGTCCCCACCAGGAAGAGCCCATATATGCCTGACAGACCTGGAATAAGAGAAGAACTGATGCCGATAACAATCAGAGGTGGGATATTGAGAATGATCCGCCCTCTTAAGAGGTATTCTTGGCAGGGTGATCCGAGAATGATAAAGCCAGAATGGGTCTAAATCAGACCTGGCCTCCAGCTTACTCGAGAGGGAACAAGTGGGACCACTTGCTCAGAATATGTTTCCCAAAACGGTCCATGGTTTGCGCCACGTGTTCCTGGGATCCCGGCCGGGGTCCCCACTAGGATAAGCTATAAATATCCCATCCTGGAAGCAGGGAGAGGTATGTTCACACAGGCATTCCTTCTTATTTTTCTGGAAATACACCTCAGGCATTTACTGACTTAAGCGTCGGAGAGGTTTCCACCGGAAAACCACCGGTGGTCCTTTCTAACCTGTTTTTGTGCGTAGGTCAAGCAAGGTGTTCCAATCTTCAAGGCGCTATCCTGGACGTCGTATTTCAGGTTGAAACAATTGGCGCCGTCTGTGGAAAATACGATCGAGCTAAGGCGTGAGAATGACCTCAGACGGTTGGAAGCGAAATCTAATAGGGGAGTTGGGCGGCACTCCGAGTTCCGCCGTGCGTACTCACGCACAACAGGCACCAGGATCATCATCGATACCAGATACAACGGGGTCGGCCATGGCAGCTCCGCCGAGTTCCACACCACCGCCTCCGAGGGGACCTGCTGGGGATGGAGGTGTCTCTCTCAATGAGTCGCTTCTAACACAACTGTCAAAATTGATTGGCAAAGCTGTGGAGGCGGCGGTCGAGAAAAAATTTGCGGAAATGGAATCGCCGCCGGCTAATACACTACCAGCGCGAGTAGTCCCGGCGGCGGAAACAGAGCCACTGCACGCTCGGCGAACGGAGCGAGCCCACCAGCTAGACAGAGAAGAGCATCTTGCCACGTCTGACGGCGACACGGCCAGCCAGGTTAATCCCGGCCTGGCTGAGCAGATGCAGAGCCTGCAGAAAGAGGTGCGTGAATTTAGGAAGAAGATGGTGGGTGCAGCTGCGCCGCCAGCACGGCGAGGCACCCCGTTTACGGAGGAAGTCATGTGCGATGATGTCCCAGCGTCTTATCGATCCTTGGGTTTTGAATACAACGGGACGATGGATCCAGCAGACCACCTCAACCATTTTGAGATAGCAGCGGCGTTGCACAAATTTTCCGATTCGGTTATATGTCGGGTCTTTCCAATGACCTTTACAAAATCGGCACAGCTCTGGTTCAGCCAATTGCCGCCGAGATCTATCAGCAACTTTGATGAATTCAGCTCGGCCTTCTTACATCAGTTCACGAGTTGTAGGAAGTATCAAAAAATGTCGCTCGAGCTCTTTAGTTTAAAGCAGAAAGAGAATGAGAGCCTACGTGCGTACATCAATAGGTTCACAACAACAAAACTGGAAGTGCCCTCGGCGTCAGAAGAGCTGCTTGTAAACGCTCTGGCGCAAGGTTTGAGGAAGGGAGAGTTCTTCCAGTCCTTGGTGGTAAGACCAGCATTGAAGTTTGGAGAACTCCTGGAGAGAGATGAGAAGTACATCCACTTAGAGGAAGCTCTGAGGCTCAAGGATGAAGGGGAGAGGAGAAGAGAGAGGTATGACAGGGATGACGACAAAAAAGCCCAGACCAGAGCTATCAATGGGTAGGTCTCGTTTTGATAAATATACCCCTCTGGCAACACCTCCAGGCGAAATTTTGCAGGCAATAGAGCGTCACCCAGAGCTCAAGTGGCCCAAAACTTACTTGCAGAAGCCAAGAAAAGAAAGGTCAGATCGCTTTTGTCGCTTCCATAATGAATATGGACATAACACAGATGAATGCACGCATCTGAAGGATGAATTGGAGAGAATGGTCCAGTCTGGACATCTAAAAGAATATGTTGGTACAAGGAGAGGTGATACCAGGTCTGGACATCACAACGTGGACCGCTTCCCACAAAGCAAGAGTGGTCGGGCGGATGTCCAGGACAGAGGAAGAGCTGGATCGAGAAGACCTGACCAAGCCCAGGCCGTTCACGGGGAAATCCAAATGATAACGGGAGGAGAGCTGGATGAGCATTCTAAGAGAACTCAACACAGTTATGTTAGGGCTGCTAAAGACCTAATTAGAACATCCCGAGAAGTAGGACAAGTAGCGGCCACGCCTAACATTTGCTTCGGATCGGAAGATAGCGATGATATACTCGCTCCACACATGGATGCTTTGGTAATAACAGCTACTATTGCCAACTATAACGTTCGTCGAATTTTCGTGGACACAGGATCTTCTACAGATATTCTATTCTTAGACTGTTTTACAAAATTAAAGTTAAATGTTGAACTCGAAGAGGTAGCCACTTCCCTGGTAGGATTCGCGGGAGGTGCGTTAAAACCTATGGGAGCGGTGAGACTCCTTGTAACTCTAGGGGAAGAGCCATATAGGGTGACACGGACGGTGCGTTTCCTGGTGGTAGACGCACCATCCTCGTATAATGTCATGTTGGGTCGGCCCTCTTTGAGCCAATTTCAGGCCGTCATCTCAGTTTTCCACATGAAAATGAAATTTCCCACGGAGGACGGAACGGGTGAGGTAAGGGGAGACCAGTATGCCGTGCGGCAAACATATGTGGATTGCATACGGAGGAATGAAGAGGAGAGGATAAGCAAAAGGGCTTGGACGGAGCAGCCACAGCTAGAACTAACAAGACGGGAGGAGGGGCTGATGATAGTAGAAGTCGTTCCAGGCGATGCGAGTAGGACTCTGCGGGTGGGCACGACGCTTAGTCCTGAAGTGTTAACAGACCTGGTGGCTTTATTAAGAGAAGTGAAGATGTCTTTGCGTGGTCCCCTCAAGATTTAGTGGGAATAGACCCTAAAGTCGCTGAGCACCACCTCAATATTCGCTCCGACATAAAACTGGTCAAACAGAAGAAACGAAATTTTGGGCCAGAGAAGGAGGCCATCATAGAGGCAGAGGTAGAAAAACTCCTGAAAGCTGGGCACATTCAGGAGATACAATTCCCAGAATGGCTCTCCAATGCAGTGCTAGTCCCAAAAATAGAGGACTGGCGGATGTGCATTGATTTTCGAGACCTGAATCGCGCCTGCCCGAAGGATCACTACCCATATTGCCAAGAATTGACCAGCTTGTGGACTCGACTTCCGGCTGTGAGCTTCTGAGCATGATGGACGCCTCACAAGGATACCATCAGATTAGATTAGCTAAAGAGGACTGGAAGCGTGTCAGCTTTATAACCCCAAAGGGAACATACTGCTACGTGGTCATGCCTTTCGGCCTCAAAAATGCAGGCGCTACCTATCAACGATTGGTGGATAAAATGTTCAAAAATCAGCTCGGCCGGAATATGGAAGTGTATGTGGACGATATGTTGGTCAAGAGCATAAAGGCAACGTCACATGTGCAGGATTTACGGGAAACCTTCAACACTTTGCGACGGTACAAAATGAGGCTCAACCCAAAGAAATGTATGTTTGGAGTCAGGGCTGGAAAATTTTTGGGCTATATGGTCACGGAAAATGGTATCAAAGCTAACCCTGAAAAGGTAAGGGCTATCATGGAAATGAGCGCGCCTCGGAATGTAAAGGAGATGCAATGTCTGGCAGGACGAATCAATGCCTTGAGCAAGTTTGTGTCCAGGTCTGCCGAGAAAAGCTTACCATTTTTTCAGGCCTTGAGGAAGGGGGCCAGGTTCCAATGGAATGATGAGTGTGAGGAAGCCTTCCGATTACTGAAAGAGTATTTGGCCAGCATGACCTTACTCACTAAACCCATCCAAGGAGAGCCCTTGGTGCTGTATCTATCCGTGGGACAAAAAGCGGTCAGCTCTGTCCTACTCAGGGAAGATGGTAAGATACAAAGACCAGTATATTTTTGGAGCAAGGTCTTGCACGAGGCAGAAGTGAGGTATGTGGAAGTGGAAAGGGCAATGCTAGCCCTAGTAGGAACTGCAAGGAAGTTACGACCGTATTTCCTTTCTCATACAATTGTTGTACGAACCAATCTACCATTAAAAAACATAACGGATAAACCAGAAGCATCAGGGAGGCTGGTCAAGTGGATCATAGAGCTGAGTGAATTTGATATTGTGTTTGAGTCCAGAATAGCAATTAAAGCTCAAGCTCTGGCTGATTTTATGCAAGAAATGGCCGGTCCCCTGGATGAGCTGAAAGAATGGATAGTTTTCACTAACGGTTCTATATGCAATCAGGACTACGGGGCTGGAATTGTCCTGATAGACCCAACGGGCGTATCTGTTGAATTCGCTGTCCGATTAGATCCCACGTTTTCTAACAATGTCGCTGAGTACGAGGCCCTTTTGAGAGGGATTCAAATGGCAAAGGATCTAGGAGCGGAGCGATTAAGCGCCAAGGTAGACTCGCAGCTCGTCTGTAAGCAAATTAGTGTGGAATTTGAGACAAGAGAAGAAAGCATGCAGAAGTACCTAGCAAGATTCAGAGAGCTAACCAAAGGGATGGAAGAATTAACTGTTACTCAGATTCCCAGAGAGGAAAACGGCCGTGCGGACTTCTTAGCGAAGGTAGCAAGTTCAGCCATAGATTGTCACGAACGAACGATCACCTTGTTGAAGGCGGAAGGGGAGTTCGGGGCCGAGCAGATCTGTACGGTTGCTGAGGAAGAAGATTGGCGTTCCCCCATAAAAAGATACCTGGAACAAAAGGTCTTACCAGAAGAGAAGAGAGAAGCGGTGAAGGTGCGGAACAGGTCTGCTCGTTTTTGCCTAGTTAAGGGAGAACTGTTCAAAAGAGGATTTGGTCAACCTCTTTTACGATGCTTAACACAAACGGAAGGAGCTTCGGTAATGAGGGAAATACACGAAGGATGTTGCGGCAACTACATGGGGGCTAGAGCTCTAGCCAGCAAGGTATTAAGAGCTGGTTATTTCTGGACCTCTCTGAGGAAGGAAGCCGAAGACTTTGTCAGAAAATGTGAGAAATGCCAGAAAATGGCCCCGCTAATCCACAGACCAGCGGAAGAGCTCATGATTATGAATTCCCCCTGTCCCTTCGCGAAATGGGGTATCGATTTGGTTGGCCCGTTCCCGATGGCCCCAGCCTAGAAAAGGTTTTTGATTGTGGCTATTGACTATTTTAGCAAGTGGGTTGAAGCAGAGGCTCTCGCTAGAATAACAGAGGAAGCAGTGATGGGTTTCATCTGGAAAAATGTGGTCTGTTGCTTCGGTATACCAAGAATATTGGTATCAGAAAATGGGACTCAATTTGCGGGAACCAAGATAAAGGCCTGGTGTGCCAAGATGAACATTCAGCAACACTTTACGGCTGTATACCACCCTCAGGCGAATGGTCAGGTCGAAGTAACTAACCGCATTTTAGTCCAAGGAATTAAGTCACGGCTGGACAGGTCTGGAGGAAAGTGGGTGGAGGAGCTGAGCTCTGTGCTGTGGGCGTATCGTACGAATCCGAAGGAGAGTACAGGTGAAACCCCCTATAGTTTAGTGTACGGTATGGATGCCGTGGTACCCGCAGAGGTCAGCTTAAAGACCCATCGGATCCAGAATTTTAATGAAGAGCAGAATGAGATACTGAGGCAGGATGCTTTAGACCTGATTGAGGAGAAAAGAGAACAGGCAGCGTTATGAATGGAACATATTAAAGGAAGGGTGAAAGCGGCGTATGACAAAACTGTAGTCAGGCGACAATTCCGAGTAGGAGATCTGGTTTTACGGCGGGCTGACCTAGGACAAGCAAAAGGGAAGTTGGAGGAATCTTGGAGAGGACCAGTAAAAGTTACCCAAACCTTTCCTGGTGGCGCGTACAAACTGGAAGAGCTGGATGGCACGGCACTACCCCGCACTTGGAACATTGTCAATTTAAGAAAATCTTACACTTAATTGTAATGACTTTATGTTTGTGTAGGTTGAGTAGATTTACAGTTGAAATTATGGTTCACAGTAGGAAGAAAGCAATGAGACGCATTCAGATTATTAACGAAAGCGCTTATTAATAATTAAAAGAACTTCCAGCAGAAATACAAAAGCAAACATTCTCACAAGAATATTCGCAGTCATAAGGGCACAAATTACAACCATGAGAAAAAGCGAAAACACAGCCTTAGGATGGGGGTGTAGAATCGAGAAGTTGACGGAGCCGCTCGATCTCGTCCTCGTGTTCCAAAAACGGAACACGAAATCGGTCTGACACCTCGACCGCGATGTCCCAATCGACATGCAGCTCCGCGTTCTCCCTCTTCAAGTCAGCAATGATTTGTTCGAGGCGTTGTCGTTCACTACGGAATTGTGATTTCTTCTCAGACAATTTCTTCGCGCGTTCTTGCAGCTGATCCTGCAATTTGGCGATTTCTGCCTTCAGACGACCTTTCTTCTGAAGTAGGTGGATATGTTCCTCATGGGAAAAGACGTTAGGATATGACGAAGACGCCATTATGCAAGGAAAAGAAGCTGGGGAGGGGCGCCATTATATAGAAAAGGAAAAGGCGGGAAATCGTTTTGGCTTGGCACGCAAAGGCGGGAAATCAGTTTGGCTTGGCAAGCAGAAGGCCTAAAAAAGGCGGGAAACTAAATGAGAGTTGGCGCGCAAAAAGACCCTGGTAAGCCAGGATTGGCTAAGGGCGGCTGCCCATGATTTTGCCTGACCTGATTGTCAGTTTTAGCCAGGATTGGCTAAGGGCGGATGCCCATGATATGACCTGACCTGATTGTCAGTATAAGCCAGGATTGGCTAAGGGCGGATGCCCATGATATGACCTGACTTGATTGTCAGTATAAGCCAGGATTGGCTAAAGGTGGATACCCTGATATTTACCTGACCTAATTGGCAACATAAGCCGAGATTGGCCGATAATACTAACCAGGATAAGGTTAGGGCTGATTGAGGAGGAACGCCCTACACTGTCCCGATTTGGGAAACGGTTTAAGCCGGGAATGGACCAAGGATGAATATCCTTAGCGTCTCTAAAAAAAAAAGAAAAAAAAAAGAAAGGACTTGATTACTGGCTTACGCCAGGATGGGCCAATATCGAATGTTCTTCTGTCAGGCCTGCTTGGCAGTATAAGCCAGGTCTGGCCCAAAGCAGATCTCCTTAATCTTTTTAACCTACATCTCTCTTGGCAGAAATAGGCTCTCAGAATATTAAAAACACAAATGTGTCTTGAAAATCGCATCTATGAGGTTAGAACTAATAAGAATTCAGAATTGCTCGAAACAGAGAGAATAAATGTTGCAAGACTTCCTGAAATATAGGAACAAGCGGATAAAAACATACAGGGAAATCATATTCTCTCCCATTTCATTGAGCATACGAGGATACAAACAAAATTTTGGGCCAACATTCTCAGTATAGAAATTAAAGAATCAATAAAAACATAGGGTTTATCATGGAGAAGATCTCCGGTCTGCGGCTAAGGCTCGGCGAACACGCCAGATCTCACGCTCTGTCTCATGAAAACGGCGGCGATACCTGTCGGAATGATTAGAGAGTGCCTGCGCTTCGCCGGCAGCATGGGTTAAACGATGCACTGATTCAATCAGATCCGCTTTCTCCTCTTGTAGCTGGCGATTAAACTGCCGGAGCTCAGCCCATTCCCTCTTATAAAAGCGTTTCTTCTGTCGTTTCCTCTCCAGAAAATGGTACAGAGAGCCAATCTTCTCTTTCAAAGAAATAATTTGATCAGAGAGTTTGAACTTTTCGACCACAAGGGCAATGTTCTTATGCCTCACGGTACTGAGTTCATCAATGAGAGGGGAAGAAGCCATGACAAATAATTGAGGGAACCACAAGGAAGGGGGCGGAAATTAAGAAATTATGGAAATGCAAGCAGGAATTTAAAGAAAGACAGGCACGTGACAAGAGGACCAACAAGTACTAGGGTTTCCGGATATTAGGGAAACCCTAGGTAGTGCAAAGGTCATTACACGACAAGAAAACAAAAAAGAAATATCCATTAATAAAAGTCAAAAATTATTTAAGGTTACAATTTTTCAGAACGCATAGTCAGACTAGCCACGCAGGCATCCTACAGGTCTGCTATGAAGCAAAGGGTTTGCCCAGTTCAAGGCTCAACATCCATCTCCGTCCCAAGCCCTATTGGCAATTGCTCTACAGCATCTCCCGACAATCCTCCAGGAGAAGCACCTCCAGGCAGCTCACACAAACCTGCAAAGGTTGGGGAGGGAGATGAGGTCAGGGGGACCACGGAAAGGGCTAGGTCTGGCTGAGGCTGGTCAGAAACAGAAGGGTGCAGAATGGCATGAATGTGCTCGGCAAACTCCACGGGACCCGTGGTGTGAAGGCGATCCTTGGCAGGGTCGTATGAAAAGGAGGTCGGCTCAGGGGGGTTTTTCAACGGGGCTTTCCAATCAAAGGGAGCTTCAGGATTGTCCTTGACCCACTTTGCCTGCTCATCCAAGCCATAGTTGTAATACACCACAGCTTCGGGGAAGAGCAGGGAAAAAAGGGCTTTCGATCCCAAGAAGTCTTTCTTGGTCTCCTCCCTGGACACTTGAACCAAATTCAACCCCTCTTCAGAATTGAGAAACTCTGCCTTCCACTCAACTTTAGCCTTGGCCAGAGCTTCGTCGGCTAGGCTCCTCGCCTCAGCAATGCCCTCATTTTTGGCCTCTTCCCGAGCCGTCTCTATCATCTTCTCCTGGGCTTTCTTCAACCCAGCCACCTCCTCCTGCAACTTCTTCACCTCTTTCACCTTGTCCTTGGATAAGGCCCGCAGACGTAGCATTTTCTCCTTGAGGTCGGCGTTTTCCTTGGCAAAGTCAGCTTGGCCCAGAGACCGAGTCGCCCTGATTGCCAAAAGAGCCCTCTTCGCCTCAGCCTGAGAGAAGATTTGAAAGGTGTTAGAATTTTGAAAGGATACAAAAAAAATAATAAAAAAATAATAAATATATATAATAAATAAAGGGCAGCATACTCGAGCCTCGTCCTGGCACCAGGATTCCAATAACTCTCGATCACTTAGTTGCTCCAAAGCTCGCAGATCTTCGGGGGAACATTGGCCGCTCACGTGGCGAACCGCCACGTCTCCAGAACAGTTCAAAACTGAGGTCCGTCTAGGAGGACCAGAGCTGCGCATGGTGGGGGCTGCCGGAGCTGCGGCCGAGGCTGGGGCAGGGTTACCTGAAATAACTACCCCTCGGCCTCGACCAGATCGAGGCCTTTTAACGAGAGGCATTTCCTCTTCCTCTGAGTCCGAGGCGACTTGCCTGGCTGACCGCGGACGTACTGGCGGGGCGGCCGCGGGGAAACTTTGAGCCTGGGGTGCGCTAGCCCCACCTATTTCCCGGGCTGGCGTAACCGAGTCGGCTGCGACACCTTCCCTGTCAGTAGCCTCAAACAACAAACGCATCATCCCTTCTGAAATAGAATGACAACAGTTAGATATATGGAACGACAAAATATGATGCAGTGATGTCAAAATAAGGAAGACTCTTTTACCAATCCCGGAGGGCAAAGGACCTATCTCACAGGTCTCATTAAAGGTCTGCAAAACTGAGGGAGTGAGGAATTCTGTCACGTTAATTGGATTTGCATTCAGAGTCGCCACTATTCTCTGAATGCGGGAAGGTCTGGCCGCTGCGGTCAAAGGCGGATAAAGGGGTAAGCTGTCAATAGGATTAGGGTCAAAACCCCAGTCCCCCTCGCAATGAACGAAAAAGAATTTTTTGCGCCAGGACTTATGGGAGGTTGGGAGTTTGTGGATGAAATGGACTCCGGGCCGAGCAGTAAGATAAAAACAGTCGGGGGGAAGGCTTTTCGCTAAGAAAAGCTGATAAAAAACRAGGGCTSTYGGGTC
Organism: Phtheirospermum japonicum; assembly: GCA_014905375.1. Lineage (NCBI taxonomy): Eukaryota > Viridiplantae > Streptophyta > Magnoliopsida > Lamiales > Orobanchaceae > Phtheirospermum > Phtheirospermum japonicum. Next base: position 1,283,386 of record BMAC01000043.1, read on the forward strand.
ATGGCCGGCATAGCGCATGGCCAGATTATAACATACCATGATACGGAATGAATTAGGGGAAAATTGAAAGATGGGGATTTTGTACATCTGAGCGATTTCCAACATCATGGGATGAACGGGCAAGCGTAGACCTGCGTGGAATTGATCGGCATAGAAGGCTACCCGACCTGCCGGGGCTTGGCAGGCCAAGGTACCGGCCCGAGGGGCGTAGGGATCATAGGGGTCTCTAATACTATACTTATACTTAAACTCATCTACGGAGCTTTGGCTGAGAACGGAAGTGATCTTAGGATAATCGGCAAGCGGCGGAGGATACACTACACCCCCTGACGAAGAAGTGGCCGTAGGTGCCGGAACATTAGATTGAGGGGAGAGAGCCGCCGCCACCTCTGGAGGATCCGGTGAGGAAGAGCGCGAGGCCTCGGCCTCCTCCAGAATAGCGGGAGCGTTCGTCGCCTCTGAAGTTGCGGGCGGCGGAGGAGAGGGGGTTACCGCCACTTCAGGGAGGGCGAGTGAGAGAGAAGGAGTAACCCTAATTTCCGAAGAAGATGACATTATGAAAATTAAAAAGAGAGAGTAAAGAAGGGTACCTGACTCAAAAAGATCGTCGGAATAATTGAGAAATAGTAAGGAGGGGTTCGCCGGCGTATTGGGAGAGACGGAGTCGCGAAAGTTGGGGAAAAGGGAGAAAAGGAAAATTGGAAGTGAAAAATGAAAATGAAGCCGGCGGGAATAAAAGGCAAAACGAATGATTTCAAAATGAGGAAATCGAGAAAGGTGGGATTTGAACATTTAATGCGGGCAGGCGAATAGGACCCTAGAAGATAAGTTGAAGCGTCTGGAACCCTAAACTAGGGCTGACTAGGCACGCACGTGGAGGAGCGTGGCAGTACAATAGCCTGCTTGGGGAGCGTGAGTCGCCACTAGGCGCCAATAATTAGCCCTGGCCATTCTAGCGTATCCCTTGGGATTCGTACCAGTACGAGAAGCACTAAAGGGCGTGGGGCCCGCTCGTTAGCTCTACCTCAACCCTTTTTTTGGGGGGGAGGAGTTGATAGGGCCATATTGGTCAGGCCTGGATTGAGGTAGACCTGAATTCGGTAAACAGGCAAGGGCCGATGGATGGGCGTAAGGCAAGAGTGGTCGAAGCTCTTTTGGGAGAAAGAGGGGCCGGATCAGACCTGTCTGAGGTTTGGACTGAAAAGACAAGTAGGGACCACTTGTCAGAACCCCCTAACTGAATGGTCCCTAATTCACGGACTGTGTTCCCGAAATCCCGGAAAAGGGTCCCCACCAGGAAGAGCCCATATATGCCTGACAGACCTGGAATAAGAGAAGAACTGATGCCGATAACAATCAGAGGTGGGATATTGAGACTGATCCGCCCGCTTAAGAGGTATTCTTGGCAGGGTGATCCGGAGAATGATAAAGCCAGAATGGGTCTAAATCAGACCTGGCCTCCAGCTTACTCGAGAGGGAACAAGTGGGACCACTTGCTCAGAATATGTTTCTCAAAACGGCCCATGGTTTGCGGCACGTGTTCCTGGGATCCCGGCCGGGGTCCCCACTAGGATAAGCTATAAATATCCCAGCCTGGAAGCAGGGAGAGGTATGTTCACACAGGCATTCCTTCTTATTTTTCTGGAAATACACCTCAGGCATTTACTGACTTAAGCGTCGGAGAGGTTTCCACCGGAAAACCACCGGTGGTCCTTTCTAACCTGTTTTTGTGCGTAGGTCAGGCAAGGTGTTCCAATCTTCAAGGCGCTATCCTGGACGTCGTATTTCGGGTTGAAACAACAGAGAAACCCACCCAAACCACCACGAGTAATCGAATAACAAGCCGAACCGCAACCTGATTGGTTAAATCCCTCAAATCCAGCGAGGTGGATAGGCAGAAATAGACAAAGATGAGGAGAGGCAGAGATGGAGGGGAGGAGGCAACGGGCTCTAGATCGCAATTAATAAATTATTTTCATTCAATTATTGAATTAATTAAGAATTTATTATATTTTAGAACATAAAATTTTTAATTTATTAGAACTTATTTATAATATACGTTTTGAATAATTTAATATACCAAAACGTATTTAAAATATACGTTTTAAAAAGTGAATATTTTAAAACGAATTTTACAAAATGCATTTTAGTTATGATTAGTTTGCGAGTATTTAGAACCAGTGTTCTAAAATTCGCTAGGCGGCTGCTAGGCGCCAAGCCAGTGCCTAGCGCCTAGGGCGCCTAGGCGGGGTATAGACGGGGGGCCTAAGCGAGGCCTAGAGTTTGAGAATAAATAACTTGATTTACAACATTACATCCAACTATTTAATAGTTCAACATACTACCTGCTACACAATAAAGTTTATAACAATTCAAAACTAAATGTAATGATTACAAGTTACAATTCACAAGTTGAAAACTAATGTTCAATTCAAAGTTCAAAACAACATAGATCCATAAGTTCATTAGTCAAATAATAATACCATAGCATACATTACAAAATCAAAATAATCAAAAATTAGGATAAAAAACGACGTCGTTTTAGTCCAGAAAAAATAAAAAAAAAATTGATCTGCCGTCTAGGCGCCCCCCAATTTCTCTGGCCGATTTTCAAAAATCGTAAGCAGATTGGTGGCGCCTAGTATCTAGGCGGCGCTTAGGGCGATTTTTAGAACAAAGTTTAGAACACGTATTATAAAAGTTATTTTAGTATATAATTTTTTTATTATAAAATATCACCAAACGATTGCACAAAGCTTTTTTCTTCTTTTAAATGAGTGTTAGGGGCTATTTTTGCTCACCCTAGTAGCTCATAGTACCCAACATAAATGCATCTCTTTTGTTAGAAAGAATATCCTATTATCATAATCATAGCTCACAAATGATGCAAAAGGTCAATCAAATTGTCAACTACTATTATTTCCTAAACCATCAAAAGCTTACGTCTCTTTCTAGCCCATTACTTTACACACTTATAAGTTTTCGAACTCTGATTCCAATATATTCATTTCCAACCCCATCTGCCAGCTCCCCCACCAAGGCATAAGCACAAACAAAAAATGGCTTCGTTAAAATTGACTACTCAGATCAACTCCTCGGCGGCCGAGTTTCCGGCGGTTCGGCCGCGACGGAGGCAGAGTTTTGGTATGCTCAGCAAAAACCGGGCCGGGTTCAGAGTGTTTGCGCAGGCTGATGCGGTGGAGCCTGATCTCAGTGTGACGGTAAATGGGTTGAAGATGCCGAACCCGTTTGTTATCGGGTCGGGTCCTCCGGGAACAAACTACAAAGTCATGAAACGGGCCTTTGATGATGGTTGGGGCGCCGTCATCGCCAAAACGGTAGCGTTTCTCCCTCATTAATTGTTAGTTAGTTTTGACTTTTATATTTCTTTGTTTTTGGTTTATAATTGGAAATGTATTGACGTCACGTGGATTGATTAATGGGTTTGTTTTGACATTTATTATTCTTTTTTGGGTCGATATTAGTATGTGTTTCTTTATGCTGCATTTTGCATCAAATGGAAAATGATATCGCTATTAGTAAGTGCCCTGTATTGATATCTTATAATTGAAAATGAAACACTGAATGGAATTGAGGATCTGGGATTTTTTTTACTTTCATATAATTGACAGAAAAATATCCATTGAGATCAACTAAAGTTTTTACATTTTAAATCCAATAGTTTCAATCCTGGGTTATGCAAACACATTTCTACGATGCGAATCTTGGGCTTTAGTTTTCGCCTTGGATCTATTCTGAATCCTATTTATTAAAATATTATATTTATTTTTAGTTATTATTATATCTATTTAATCACAAAAAGACTCAGTTATTATTCGAAAATACCAATACCACCTTGACGTTTGTAGAAATAAATACCGAGGGGTATTTGTAATTCACAAACTTAAATGGGCTATTATGTAGTAGCTTAAATAACATGTGTATATAAAATTTTATAATTACATATAAATACATAAATGTAATAGTATTATAAATTAAATGTAATAGTATGAAAGTATTAAATATTTTATTTATTAAATAAAATAATAACAGATTTCTCCAAATTTCTAATTTTTAAAAGTAGATTGTTTCTTACTTGTTACTAATACTATTTCCTTATATTTTAAAAGTTATGGTCACATTGAACAAAATATATTGTTTCAATATTTTAGAAAATATAGAGCACTTCTAGGATTTAACAGGTCTCGCTTGTCAAGTTTGGGTTCATCAAAATATTTTCAAAATTAAGATTTGGTTGATTTTTGCACGATATGGATTTTTCTTCCATTCGTTTCCTTTTTTGGTTTTATGCTAATTATTCTTTAGTGGTATTGATGATAAAAAAAATAAAACCTCTAATTCTGAATCAATGTTTAGGTATCACTTGATGCTGAAAAAGTGATAAATGTCACCCCTCGATATGCTAAATTACGGGCCGCAGCAAATGGATCAGCATTAGGACAAGTCATTGGGTGGCAGAATATCGAACTCATAAGCGACCGGCCTCTAGAGACAATGTTAAAAGAATTTAAGCAATTGAAAGAAGAGTATCCGGACAGGATACTCATTGCCTCGATCATGGAAGAATACAACAAAGCTGCATGGGAGGAACTCATCGACCGAGTCGAGCAAACTGGAGTCGTAAGCATACAGTAGCTATGGTTTTAGTGCATAACTTTATTCAAATTTTCAAATATTTGGAACTTATTTTAGGGGTAATTACAAAAACTACCCCTGAGATTTGGGATAATTACAAATTAATCCCGGGTAACTTTGTATGTTACAATAACCACCATTTTGAGGTGTGATTCTGCTTGCATTTTTGCCCCAAACGTTAGTTGACTTGACGGGATTTACTGACGTCATCAAATATATTACAATTACACCCCTCAACTTTCAAAATATTACTAATAGCCCCAACGTTTAGTGTGGCTCCTTTTTCTACTTAGAAAATCGAGGAATGTAAAATGCAAAATTGGGATTATTTGTAATATTTTGATAAGTTGAGGGATGTTATTGTGAAAATATTAGATGATGTCAGCAATATCTGTGTGTTACCTCAAGGGTGGTTCTTATAATTTCTAATGTTAGTTTTTTGTAATTGTTCGTAAAAATTATAAATATGTACCCCTTGATATTTGTATTTATTTGACAAGTACTCTCCTCTTGACGGTGCGAATTGTAAAGAAAACAAATGTTGAGGGGATGATTGGGTTTTTCTGTAATTAGGCTAAGACTCAAGGGTAATTTTGAAATTAATCCTTTGTTCTAATACTAAATTGTCTTGTAAGAGCATTTATGACCTCAATGTCTGACACTCTTACAGGATGCTCTTGAAATCAACTTTTCATGTCCCCACGGTATGCCCGAGCGTAAAATGGGTGCTGCTGTTGGCCAAGATTGTGCATTGTTAGAAGAAGTTTCCGGATGGATCAATGCAAAAGCAACTGTTCCAGTTTGGGCTAAGATGACTCCAAACATTACCGACATTACCCAGGTTTTCATTTTTTTTTTCTTCTTTACAATTTCGTCCCGGAAACTGCAAAAATATAGCCAAATTTATATTTGCAAAATTTACTGTTGTCCTTTTGTTTTCCTTTTCTTGGAGTTACAAATTTTATGCAAAATCCTTGCAATTGACGCTGGAATTAATTTTTTGGTCCAACATATATTTACATGGATTAATTTTAGACGTTTAGATGGCTTATAGGCCTATAAAAACAACTTACATGCACACTTTAATTCATTATTTGCTTGTATAGCCAGCTCGAATTTCGCTGCAAACAGGATGCGAAGGTGTTTCTGCAATAAATACAATTATGAGCGTCATGGGAATAAATCTCAAGACACTGCGACCCGAGCCTTGCGTAGAAGGGTATGCCTTTTTTCTGTATATATATATATATATATTAATATTTTGCCGTTTGAGTTCAAAAAAAATGAGGAAAAAAAATAAATTGGAGAAGCTTATATACGCGAAAAATAGGTACTCAACACCTGGCGGATACTCTGCAAAGGCAGTTCATCCAATTGCACTTGCAAAAGTGATGAACATTGCGCAAATGATGAAAAACGAGTTTGCGGACAAGGACTATTCGCTTTCTGCTATTGGAGGTGTTGAGACGGGCGATGATGCGGCAGAGTTCATTCTCTTGGGAGCAAATACAGTTCAGGTTAGGTTGGGCAACAGTATATAACTATTTATTTCTTTACAAAAACTACTCCTGAGGTTTAGTCTACTTACAAAAATGACCCACTTATTTTCTTAAAACTACAAATGCCCCTCTTGAGAGTGCACTTTTGTATGACAAGCAAATGACAAATGGGTTCTTGTAAATTTAAAGGATAACTGGTTTTATCTTTTTCTTTTTTGGAAATTAGGCTAAACTTTGGGGCATTTTTTATAATTAGCCCATTTTTCTATTTATTTTTCTTGAATCATATCATGGACACTGTTACGAAACCAAAAGAGATCATTTATGTTGATTTTTACTGCATAACCTCTATTAATTGTGTTCACACTTGAGTTGTTATGTGCCGTTGATCAAAACTATGTCCGTATTAGAGATTTGATCTACATACTGACACATTAGGGAGTAAAATCGAAGGAGCCTTTTTAACGTCAGATACTCCTGCAATCTGAAACATAACGAGGATATAAAGATATCTAATTTTGGACATTTTTGTAATTTGAAGAAGTTTTGACAGTTCATAAATTCATAATGAAAATGCTATGAACAGAAAATAAGTAGAAATTTCAAGATTCAGAATGAATAATAGTAGTGCGAAAAAAAGGAAGAAAAGGAGAAAAATAGATTACCAACATATGAGAACGAGTGTGAGCTGAGTTTTTGTTACCACACCCAGAAAGGCTTTCATTATCATATTTCTTTGTGACTTATTGCTTCCATATAACAAAGGGATAAATAGTACAACTACCCTTGAAGTTTGGGGTAATTACAAAAAAATAAAATAAAATAAATCCTCAAGTAGGTTCAAAATTACAAAAAAAAATAAAATAAATAAAATTAAGACAATACAAGTCTTAGTTTGTTTTTGTTTCCTTTTTTTTTCCAATTTTGACACTTGTCTGTTTTTTTTTGTTTTTTTTTTTTTGTGATTTCCCAAACCTCAGGGGTCTTTTCGTAAATATGCCTTTAACAAATTAAATATCTAACGAAGAGTTCTGATTCTAGGTATGCACGGGTGTGATGTTGCACGGATATGGTATCGTACAGAAGCTTTGCTCCGAGCTGCGGGATTTCATGAAAATACACAATTTTTCATCCATTGAAGATTTCCGGGGGTATTATTTTTATTCACTACAACTCTTTTCTCATCAATAGCTTCTAAAAATAAACAAACAATTCAATGCTTAACTTTGTATCCCATTTCATGCTTATGAACAGGGCATCGCTCGATTATTTCACGACCCATACGGATTTAGTGAGAAGGCAACAAGAAGCGATTCGGGAAAGGAAAGCGATCAAGAAAGGATTGCAATCCGATAATGACTGGACCGGTGACGGGTTTGTGGACGAAACTGATGGCATGGTTTCTAACTAATTGAGTAAATATAATAATTTGCATTATTATGTTTCATTGTACTTTTTATTATAAATAAGTGGTCTCCATAGCCATAACTATAACTCACCAGTATTTCTATTAATGGAAAGTGAATTTCTTCTGTGTATGTGCCTGTGCAGAGAGACAATATGGATGTTCTATGTTTTTTTTTAATGATTTAATTAAAAAAAAAAAAAAACTGGATTCTTGTTTCGGGAAATGTATTGCCTTGCCTTGTTATGTTTGGTGGCTAATTAATATTGAAATAAAATGCAATGTAAGGTGAAATCAAATCCTTTCCCATGTGCTAGTATTTGTATAGGTTAAATTACCTAAAATTCTTGATCGAAATTACAAAAACCCTGCCTTTGGCATATATTACAAATTGCACCGTGTGGGAGGAATAATTTGTAAAATAAATACAAAAATCAAGCGGGTATTTGTACTTTAAAAAAAAAAATCATTTAAAAGTTTGATATTGAATAAATTCAAGTTTGATTGAGGCCCCATTGGAATTATGTGAATAGTTTTATGTGGAATATTATTAATTCCATTTCCAGTTTGGTTAGTACAATGTGACATTGATCAAGTAAAAGCCACAGAGCAGCCTGACAGAATTCCACTTAAGTGTAGTACTTTGACTGTCAATGGTAATAGTCTTTGAGCCCATCACCAAACTGTGACCATTTTTCCTCTCTTCGGTTCCCATCAAACAGTAGTATGATAAATTTTTATTTTTTTTATTATTATTTAAAGTTGAGTGAATCGAGCGTGTTTGGTTAACAATTTATTCAAAATAAACTGTGTTATAAATGAATTTATAAAACTTACAGGAAGATAGGTTTTCTTTCAAGTTTCAGGGATAAATTAAAGGAGAATTTAAATAAATAATTTGACAGAACTGACTTCTTTTTTTTCTTTTTAGTCAGAATTATATAAATTAAAGGAGATTGTTGATAAAGTTTTATTTTGAAAATAAACCGAGGTTGACTTACTTCTTTTTTAGGAGTTCCTAATATTAGTGACAAAAAACTCGCTCCCTAGAAAAAAAAACACACACTAAAAAGTGAGTGTTTGATTATGATCCATAAGAAAAAACATTGATAAAATAATAATTTAATTTTTTCCCAAAAAATTATTTCCTCATTTCGCTCTCTTTTATTTTCTCTCTTATCTCGACTAATATTAACTTCTATCACACACAAACACTTTTCTCGACTCATTTGAAAAAAAAAATACCAAATAATTTTATATTCAATCACTTATCAAAGAACATAAAAATTATTAAATTTATCTCCCAATTTTTTTTTAATTATTTAGTGAAACGGAATGAAAAGATACTCAATCGTCGTCTAAGTTTTCCGTTCTTTCATTTGATTTTTAAAAAATTATTTTGAGCTATACAAAGTTCACTCTTTCAGAATTTTCACAATGAGAGGTCTAACTAATCCAGAAATGAGCACACACGTGTCAGTACAATAGAGATCAATCATAAACAAGTAGGGTCATAAATAATTTGTTTGAGATAAAACAATTGAAATAACAAAAATGAAAATGTCCAAATAAATAGAAGAGTTAAAAGAAGTGATTCAGAATAGATTAAGAGTGTACAGTCTCCAAGAAAGTTGTGAAATGTTACTTTCAAGAGTGTAAAATAATAACAATAATAAGAAAATGATATGTATAAATGGTAGGGGCAAAAAGCCCACTCAAGCTCCACTCATCAGTACTGTCTTCTTTCTGACTGATATAATAACTCATGCCATGCATAAGTTCAATCACTTGTACTCTCTTCCAAATACACTTTTATTTTTAACTACTTTTTTTATTTTTAATGTATTTTATTTTATTTTTATATTTAGTGGCTCAGGTATTATATATGGGTGCATGTGTGTGTGTTATTGGTCTCATGATAACACTTGCTGGCCTTTAGGGGGGAAAGAATAATTTTTGGTGTTTTGGGAGTGAAAAGAAAGTTTGGAAGTTGAATAGTGGTTTTAGTTGGGATTGGGGAAGACATAAATGGAAAGAAAAGCAAATGGTGAAGAAGAAGAAGGAGAAAGGGTTCAGAGTTCAAGAGTTACTATAAATGGAGATGATGGAGTTTCACAAAAACAAGAAGAGGACTTAAGTGTACTTAAAAGGGAAATTGCTTGCCATTCCTTGTATGGCCACTTGATTGACTCTCACTTGGACTGCTTGAAGGTGTGTGCTTTGCTTTTCTCTCTCCCATTTCATTTTATCTTTTGTTAATTGGTTTATCATGATGATTTAGTACATCAATACTAATTATTTTCACATTTGTTGAACATGTCACACACATCTTTTCTAGTATGATTTGCATACAATTACAAAAAAGGTCATTAGTACCATATGTATAATAATCCGAGAGGTTCCAAGAATCTTGAATATGAAAATATTTTAGAATATTTTTGCATTTGTTAGTGTACACAGTTTTTTTTTGTTTTTTTTTTAATTACCTTCATCCATCCATAGATAAGGGGCAATAGCATACATATGATATGTTCAACTCTTTCAGCTATGTTTAGGTAAGGTGGACAACATTGAGAATGTAACATTTACTCCAACAACAACAACTCCCAATTTATTCACCTCCGGCCAATCGGAGTTGGACCAATTTATGGTAAGAATTGCATAAGCTCATGCAATTATTTTCTTAAGTACTCTTTATGATATAATTTATGGTAACATAAAAATGTGTAGGAAGCATATTGTGTGGCACTGAACAAGCTAAAGGAAGTGATAGAGGAACCCCAGCAAGAATCCATGGCTTTCATTAACTACATGTATTCTCAACTTGAGGAGCTTTTACTTGCAGATATTAGTCCATCCTCAACTATATGTAAGAATACTATGATTCATTTCAAAGTTATGGACATGCATGTTGTGTGTATGTCTGTTAACTGGTGTATGTAATCCTTGGTCTTAATTGGCCAAAAAGGAATACACAAAAAGGAATACACGTGTGTGTGTGTATATATATATATATATATATATATATAGGGCAACACTATTGTTAGGCCGGACTAACGGATCATCCGTTAGATTAAAATTTTATATTAATATATTATAGTGCAAAAACCAATACATTATAATAAAAAACCAATACATCATAGTACAAAAGTATTACAGTACAAAAACCATCATAGCACTGGTCAGAGATTTATGAAAAACCAATACTTTACAGTACAAAAATTAATACATTATAATATCGGGTCAGATGTCACAATGAGTCATGACCCGTTAATGACCTAACACAAGTATTTGCCATATATATATATATATTTAAATTTAGGGTGTTCAGATAAAATTTTCCAACACTGTGTTCACGTCGAATTAAAATTTCGAATACATGTTTACTGCCCGAGCATGTTTTTCAAACATGTGTAATATATAGGGTGAAACATATTTTGACTGAAATTTTACGCATTATTCGAAAATCTCATCCGAACACCCTAAATTTACAATATAGGGTGAACTCATACAAAATTAGGGTGTCAATATAATATTGCTCTCTCTCTCTCTATTAAAACCCTCTTGTGATATTTATAGGAACATTACGGTCACCCCTTTTAAAAATGATAAATCAAACCTGTTTTTATATTTTTGGCAAGTTTCAAGAATCTCTTTTTCTATTAACCACAACGTCAGCACATTTTATTTATTTTTTTGAGTAATTGTCCTTTTTATAGTCCAAACATTTGGAAACATAACATACATTTTGCCAAAGCTGCTATTGTTCTTCAAACACAGGTTTGTATAAGCAGTTAATTTACTTATAATCATTCCTTTTAAAGCAGAAAAGGTATATATGTATACTCGGTCTTAATTGATAAATTCATTTATCACGAACCTATTGGACAATAAAAAGGACCAAAAAAGGAGGATGTGAAACATGAAAAAAATTATGAATGGTTAACTGTATCCTAATAATTATTGAGTGATGATTAATTCTCTTATATTTTTTTGTGTAGGAGCTCAAAAATGTTTCACAGGAATGCGAGTTTGATTGAAGCACTGACGACCCATCTTATTGTCACTATTTCTAGTAATTAGATTTTATGATGTTTCGTGAGTACTTAAAGTTATTTTTCTAGTGAAACATTTTTATTTTTATTTTTGGGCTTTTTTTTCTTCATGTTTTTTCCCGTGTTAGGAAGGGCGTAACAAAACATACTTTGCATAATTTGGTATTATATTAAATGTGAGAATTATTATACGTACTGCTTGTCACCCCAGCATTAATATCATTCTCATGTATAATTAAAGTGAAAATATAGTATAATTTTGATCTGTTTAAGAAATTTGTTTGTTCTAGAAGAGTTCAAAACTCAAACTTGACTGCAGCAATTGTCTGTAAAAATTTGCATTCGCATAATACGTGGAAAAAGCTACTGTATGCAATTCAAAATTTTAAACTATGTTGCTTTTTCAGTAATAAGAAAATTGTGGTTACAGTTTGATAGTGCAAACATTTACACACTCACATGCATAATGCATTAAGTTCTCGTATCCAATTTTTTACTGTATCTATCATACACTTGATGACTTTTTGATGACTAAATTCTAGAGGTGTCAATTCCTGTTACAGATCCTAATCAGAGAAATAAACATAACAGGGTAGAGAGAGAAGAAGATAATTTTCTATTATAATCGGACGTGTCTTGTACATATTTACATCGTAAGTGTGGTTATTACTAATCTACCCTTAGCTATGTGTTAATTACAACAAGGCCACCAATAATTCCTAACCCGCACGAATCTAGTCACAAAAAAAATATAATAATCACATACAATACGATGTTACCTATTTGTTATAAATGTAGTTCTCTTATGTTCTTTCACCTAATAATTTTGATTTTGATGTATTTCGACCATAGCCGAAATCTTAACACAAAATCGATTGATGACCCGAATTGCCACACTACTAAATTCTATGGTATACACAAGACATACCACCATACATTTACACCAACACACTCACCAATTTGTAATGACATTTTTTTAAGCATCCTAAAGGCTAACTGTATTTCAAAACAACAGACAAATCAAGAAATTGAAAACATATTGCAGCATCAAGCTACTACTGCAGTCAACCCCCACCATCCACCAACAATTGCAACTACTTTGCACATTGCATCAAAAAGAAATTAAAACTCAGATCTAAATATTAAAGTATTAGGTTCCACAGAATTTTTTTTTTAAACCACTCTGTATTTCCATTCCGAATAGAGACCATATATAATTCTTTTATTTTGCACGCATAATCCCAAAAATCGAAGAATTTCACCCGAGTACCAAAGCTGCAAAGACCTACATGAACCTAAGCGATGCAAATACGATCATGCATTACAACAGGGAAACACAACCACCAGAAAGAAGCATGTTCGATACAAAGGCATTGATAGATGGAAACCCGAGAAGCCTAACTGCTAGCTGAGACCACACTCATCCTCTGCTAGCCGAGACCACACTCATCTGATGATAAAAAAGAGGAAACTAACAAACATTTCCTCTTTACTCATAAATATCATACTTGAACAAAAACAAAAGGCAATTAACTGCAAAAACCTCCTTGCCACATTATTCCAAGAAAGGTCGCAACAGCCTGCATTAAAGATGGTTGTGTAATCAAAACAGACAAAGTACACAACCAACAGCAACAGATTTTTAAGAGTAATAAGAAATGTACAAAAGTAATGGCGACTACAGAGATAAGCAAAAGCCCGTTTCTAAACTTCCTCAATCACACGCTTCCTCCCAATCATCCACCACATCGCCGGACGCGTCACTGCTCGTACCTCCCTGGTTATTCAACCCAGATTTTTCCATATTATTTCCCGGCAACTGTTTTTCGAGACTCTCGATTTTCGCAACAGCCTCATTTGATTTCGACGTGCTCCCCGATACCAAAACACTCCACCTGTTACTCGAAGCCGCGACCGAGGAAGCTTCTTTCTCTTTCGAAGCAAGCAATTTTGAATCAGCATTATTATTATTATTATTATTATTAACAGACCAATCCTCAGCTCCCCACGAGCCCTCGTTCCAATTTGATCCCTCCTGCAAAACCACCTTCTTCCACGGATTATTATTCCCCTTCAACCCCGACTCTTTCGACATCCCAGAAGCAGTTCCCCACGCGCTACCGCCCGGGCCAGCAGCCGAAGGTCCGTTACCGCTGTTCTGCGGAATCGCAACAGCGCTATGATACACCGACCCCTGATCCAACCTCCTCATAGCGGTCGCCGCTCGGGCCGGGTCACTAAAAACAGCCAACGCGTTCTTATCGTTCAGCCAAACCAATTCGCACTCCCCACCAAACCTCAAAACCAACGCTGTAACATCAGCATCCCTAGGCAAATCGAACAGAGCAACAACAAGACGAGGATCCATGTCCAGCTGGGGATCAAAAACCGGCGGCTGCAAAACATTACTAGGAACACAAGATTTAACACCGAGGATACGGGCCGGGGCCTTCGACTTGGGCGTGACGTGAACTACAACGAATCTTTTCGGCTCCCATCCAGCAGCATTCACGGTGAGTTTCCACCTCTCTGCAATCAGCCTCAACGCGTCTCGTTTTTCCTTCGTCATTGCGCAGAACACGTGCACTTTAAGAGCATTTATTCCACCTCTGCTCCTGCCGAGGACAAGATATTTACATCTCTCCTCGACGGACAAAACCCACTTAGCGTCCCGTCTCAGAAGGTCAGAAAGCACTTCGGACACCGATGCATTATCGCCGAAATGAAGTGCGTCCAAATTCGGTGTATTAACGCCGAAAGCATCGGCAAGAACCTTTTTGCGCTCCACTTTTGCGCACTCGTCGTCACATATTAGCTTCCGCTGACTAATTGGTACTTTCTGGCCATTTTCTTCAGCATGCAGCTTTTGGCCAATAGAAGCTTCGAAAACGTTATCAACATTATGATATCCATCACTGTTACCTCCAGCACCACAAGGAACCGTTGCAGTTATGCGTCCGCAAGAACAAGTGATTGTAACAGGAAATTCGCATTTCACGTCGGGACACGAAGAAGAAGGATGACAAAGTGAAGTACAGGTGTGCCTGCAATCTCTCCTCGGTGCACCGCACGTCTGTCTGCAGGATGCCCTCAAACTGGTGCCCGACGACTCAGCAGAAGAATCACACGGGCCCGGGTGACAAGTCCTCGAGCACGCGTGTAACCCGCACTGCCTCGTCTTTCCACATAGCTTATTACACCTAATATCCTTCGATCCGCACGGAATGTTCCTGAGTACCACGTGTCCGCCGACGCACTCCTTCGCAATAGGAACCGAGCACGGAGGGCAATCCCCGAAATGACAGCTGTGTGAAGATGGATGGCCGCACGGCTGAGGGACCGAGCAAGGGAACTGGCACGAGGGCCGAGGCGTGCCACATGGCAACGGAGGAGGAATCGAGGTTCTACCACAGGCGCATGTCAAGTCAGTGAAAATCGTCTCGAGGCAGGGGGGACAATGACCGCTGTGGCACAGCGACGTGCAAGAATGCTGCCCGCACCTTAACTTCTTCTCGCAAGGCATCGAACAGAGGTGTGGGTCCCATTCAACCGAGGGAGAAGAACCCGAGGAGGAATTGTACCGAGGGCAGCAACGCTCACTGCACCGATGCCTTCCGCAATTCTTCTTATGGCCGCAGGGTTTATCGCAAGCGAATTTATCTTCCTCCGTGACAGTTTTGTAGCACTCTACGGTCCGAGAGGTTGAACCACAACGACACTTTTGGGTGACAAGGACGTGACAGGGAGGACAAACCCCAGAATGGCATACGTTCTCACAGCGATGGGTCCCACATGGGAGGATTTTGTCGCAAATCTGCGAACAAGTCGGGATTGGGTCCAAACAACTTGCTCTATCCTCGTTCAAGCCCGTCTTACCACAACAGCACGTATTGATCCTTCCCGGTAAAAACTCACATTCCCCGCACGGGCCCGGATGGCAAGTTTCGTGGCAAACATGATTTCCACAATCAAGTCCAATCTCACAAACCAACCCGCACGAGAAAACACCATCTTCACCCTTGACTTCCCCCTTCACAGTCATATCTCCACAAAGAATGACCTCGATTTTTTTCTTACAGAAACAATAAGCATCAAGAAGAACCTGACAAGGATCACAAGGGCCCACATGGCAGGCCCTATCACAACGGTGCCGCCCACAGTCGAGTAGCTTATCACACCGCTGCCCGCAAGTAAGAACAGATTTCCGGTCGGAGCATCTCGTGGTGATAACTTTCTTCCCGCAAGGGCACCTACGTGGAGGAGCAAAGGCCTTGCAAGGCGGACAAGGGCCCGGGTGGCACTGCAAAACACAAACATGAGGACAAATATCCTCGTTGTTCATGCCACTGCCAGGAATTTCCCTTTCCAATTGTTTCCCGCACGGCTCCCCACAAGAATGCGGGGTCAGATACAAATCGGAAGGCGGGTCCGGCCTTTTTTGACAAAAGCAGACATATCGAATCTCCTTAGCCGACATAAGCTGCACGGATTGGCAACCGGGGCAACGCCAATTATTGCCCTGATTCTTCTCGGCCATCAAGTCGATAGAAGTGGGAGCCTTAGCCCATTTCTTAATGCAATTCAGGTGAAAGATCGAGTAACAGCTGGAGCACGACCAAATGGGGGCGGATCGTCTAACCATGTCATAGCAAATCATGCACTCGACCGATCCTTTCAAAAGCTTGTCCTGAATCTCCTGAACGAGCTGGGGTATGTTAACGGCCTTCGATCCCATATTAGCGTTAGAGTTTTCGTCACGATTATGCTTCCCCTTATCCTCCTTGTCTCTCTCCCTCCGACTAACGAACCGGGGTGGGTTGACTCTTGGACCGACGTGGTTCCTATTCTCGTTAGGAACAACGGGCCGGACCGGTGGCCTATTGACTGGCTCAGCACCGTTTCCATTATTATCGTTCTGTATCGACCTGTCAACAACACCAGTGGGTGGAACTGGCGCCTGGGTGGCGGGGGCGGATCCACGTGGGACCCACTCACGACGGTTAGTCCGCGAGTAGTTGTTGCTTCTTGGCCGTTGGTTGTTGCTGTTTTCCCTCCGTCTGCTGTTTTGTTGTTCGGAAAAGCTCATATTCTGATCAAGAGATGCCAGGCTATAGAGGGCCCGATCCGTCTGAAGAAGTGATTGGAAACAGATGAATGCCAAGCTCCAACCACTAAAATGATAAGAGGAAAAGAGATCAGATAACCCAACAAAACAAATCTAAATCCATAACTCAAAAGAAAAAAGTGGGGAAGAAAAGCAAAATTACCAAAGAGGCTACGAGATTTATACGCCAACCCTAAATTCTAATTGCGATGACAAATAACATTTCATTAATTGAAAAAAAACAAAACTAAATAGGAGCATTTCAGACTGTTGAGAACGCGATGTTAGAAAACAGATGAACCTCAAGCTCCAACAACTTAAACCGACAAAGATTGGGGCAAAACAATACCAGATAACTCATACACAAATTGATCTAAAATGCATATCTTAAAAGAAAATGGGAGGGGATAAAGCAAAATTATCAAACGCGCGACAAGGTTAACGAGCCAACCCTAGATTTCATTTCGCGATAACAAAATAACAATCAATGAATCAAAAAACTATATCAAAATGCCTAAATCGATAATTTTAAAGAGAAGGAGAAAGCGAAAATCACCTGGCGAGGAAACAACAGAAGATTTTGAAAGCCAATCAACGCCTTTCTCTTCAAATCGGATAAAAGTATTACAGATATAGATATACTGACACTCTCCCCTTTCTGCCGCAAGTTTTTTCTTCTCTCTCTATTGGGGTTTGAAGAATTATTGATAATGTTCTTTTTTATTTTTCCTGCTTTCCTTCAGAGGAAAGTGGAAAACTTATAGGGATGGGAAATGCGTGCTGCCCAAACAAACAAAGCGAGTGTTTTCTGATAGCGAAGAAAAAGGAAAGAACGCAGAAAGAAATGAAAGCTCGGGCCTTTGACGGTTGGACGAATGGGCCTTGACTCTGGAACATTAAAGACCAGGCCCAATACACGGGGTCGTTGATTATACATTAATGACAAGGCCAATTCTATCTTTACTCGAGCTTTTGTTAATTGGATTGTGCAGATCTTTATTATAAAAATGTCATTTAATGAAATGTCAAATATACATTTATATAGTTATAACATATTTTTTATTTATTTTAATTGCTATATATCTAAAAAAAAAAATGCTACACACTCATTACATATAATTTAACATATCCAACTTTTTAATTTAATTATTCACCCTTGAAAAAAAAAAACTTAGTTCAACTTCATTTACTCTCTATTTTATAAACCCTAGTTCTTCAACCATAACAAATAACCAATAATATATGATTAAAAAGGCATGAGAAGAACCAATGTAAGTATACATTCATTTTTGCCTGATTATTAACATTTAACATCCTTATTGTTAGTTAGATTAAGTTCAAAGTTTTCAAAATCTGTTCGCGCTTGATTCGGCACTGAATAACCAAAATTATGAACAAATTTTGTCCAAAAGTAGCCGAAATATATATCATATTCCGACTAAAAGGAGCCAAAATATATAAAATATTTTGGCCAAAATTGAACGTAATTTGTGACAGTTTTCATCAAAAAGAAGCCGCAAAAATGATATTTCGGCCAAATTAAGCCGTAATAGGACAAAATTCTCGGCAGGATTTGGCCAACATTAATTCAATATTTCGGCTCTAGTCATCAAATTTTGATGCGATTTTCGACGCTTATTTGATGAAATTCGGTTAATATGTCAACGATATTTGGTTGAATTTCGTGAATAATTTCGGCCAGTAGTTGTCGAATAGTACATAAAATTGCACATACGATTGATATTCTTTTTTTTTTTTTGCTTATTTATGATAGAAATCGAACACATGTATTACAGAGTTTAGTGTCGTCGGTCCATTAAGAAATGAGTTACTTATGGATTATACAAATGACATCACAACACACGAGTATTTTGAACTCGTGATCATTTGATAAGTTGAGTAAGCGAGGTTGCAAATCAGCTTGGTATGATGATTATGGTGAAACGTTCGGATGCTTTAGGTTCTAAGTGTAAGCCTCGAGTAATGTTGGTTTGTGAACGTTGTGGGGCATATCGTGCAACCAAACCTAAATTGTTGCATGGGAGAAGTGACAATGTGCAGGTAGAGGATGAAGTTCGAGAAGAAGAAGAGAAAAACGAAATAAAAAAATGCATGTGTGCATTTATTTTAAGGGGTAAACAAATATCTAAAATGAATGAGAGTTAAATGTTGAATGTGGCATGCATAATCATCCATTTACACTTGATTTAACTGGTCATCCATATGTTTCTCGATTCATAAAAGTCGAAGAAGAATTTGTGTTAGGTATGTGTGAAGACAATAGTTGATTGAAGGACATTCTGCACATGTTGAGAAAAAAATTTAAAGATAACAAGTCAACAATGAATATGATATAGAAATAACTGAAAGAAGAGGTAAATCTCACAGGGAATTCTTCATGAGTAAAGTAGTAGAGCACGATCACATATGTTATTCCAGGCGATGTGAGAAGACTGGCACGTTGAAGAATATCTTCTTTACTCACCCTACTAGTGTCAGATTATTGTGTGCATTTCCATTGTTGTGTTGATGGAACGTACACAAAACACGAATAGGTACAAGTTACATTTGTTAGAGATAGGTGGTGTGACATTGACCTACATGACATTCCAAGTTGCATGTTTTTATTTGGAAAAGAAGCGGGAAGATAACTACCTTTACATGTTGAAATCATTAATGGACCAATCAAGACTACTTGATGTGATTGTCAGTGATCGAGAAATCGCTTTGATGAATGTTTTCGAGGTTTTATTTCCGACCTCAAGTCCTTTATTTTCGTTGACACATTACTAGGAACGTTTTGGCCAATTTCAACAGGGATTACATGTTGGGTTCGTTTTAATCGTACGGGGCCTACGCAGCGGATTTTAAAATTTTTAATTAAATAAAACAAATATATATATCAAATATATATGATAAACCCCGTAGATCTCGTTAGCGATTTTCACGATCGTCATTTTTCATTATTATGTATCGAATACAAATATTTTGATTCTTATAAAAATAAATTAATACCTCGCTTTCGATATCTTCAAGCGACGATTGAGAGGGAATTAATTCCCGGCTATGTGGCTAACACCAAAACTCCTCACCGTAGAGATTCAAGCGTATCCCCTCTAATCGAGTCCACCTTTTGATTGCGACACCGGAAAAATTCTTCGCTAGTAGAATCGTTCCGTTTTCAAATTGATTATAGGAATAACAATTAATCCAAAAATCAACAGTTGATTGAAGATTAAATATTGTAGATGAAAAATTATCAATTAATCATCATCTACAATTGAAGATTTAAATATAAAATATATAAAATTGTAAATTTTTATTCTCTGTTTTTTCTAAAACTTGAAAGAAGAATGAATTGGGGACGGCTGTATGTCACCTTTTAATCAATAGGACCTTTGGCTCATTTCACTTGTCCAACAAATGGTGATTTAGTCATCTTTCCTTTAAGGCATGACTCACATGTTGGCAACTTTTGCTCTCCCTTAAGGTCGAGTTTTTGTCCCAACTTGTGTATCCTTTTTTCGGAAATGTGACCTAATCTAGCATGCCAAAGTGTGAAAGAACTTTGATTATCTAACTTCCTTTTATTTTGTTGAATTGTGAGAATGGGTTCACTTGGGGAAATGGTGTATAAAGAATTCGTCAAATAAACGAAATATATAAAAGAAGAGTCTTTGAAAATGGAACAACTTCCATTCTCAATAACAAGTCTAAAACCCTCTCTGTCCAAAACAGGTACAGAGATAATGTTTCTGATAATATCCGGAACATAAAGACAATTATTCAAACATAATTTAAAACCATTATCCAAAGATAAATAAACAGTGCCTATTGCTAATGCAGCAACTCTTGCTCCATTCCCCATTCTAAGGACCGTTTCCTTTCTGTCCAACTGCCTACTTCTTGACATTATCTGCAAATCATTGCAAATGTGTGAGCCACAATCGGTATCCAATACCCAAGAAGCATCATTAACAGATAGGTTAACTTCAAC
>BMAC01000043.1:1316474-1327163 GCA_014905375.1 Phtheirospermum japonicum
ATTTGTGAAGCTTGTCAAAAAGGGAAGCAAGTTAAAGTTCCACACCCATATGTCCAGAGCCTTACCACATCAAACTGCTTTGAACTCATGCATATGGACCTCATGGGACCACTTAAAGTGGAAAGTCTCGGAGGTAAAAGGTATGTTTTAGTTATTGTCGATGATTTTTCTAGATATACATGGATCGAATTTTAAAAGAAAAATTGGAAACATTTGAGTTATTTAAAAAACTTGCTAAGAAATTGTGTGTGCGTTTTGGAGTGAATATAGGTAAGATCAAAACCGATCATGGAAAGGAATTCGAAAATGAATCATTTTTAAATCTTTTCTCAAAAGGGGAATTACTCATGAATTTTCTTCTCCCGTTACCCCTCAGCAAAATGGTATAGTTGAACGAAAGAACAGATCTCTTGCGGAGATGACTAGAACCATGCTGATTTCTAACGGTATTGCAAAACTGTTTTGGGCAGAAGCCATGAACACAGCTTGTCACACAATTAATAGAGTCTACATTAGACCAGGATCACATGTCACCCCTTACGAGCTGTTGTTTGGCAAGAAACCTAACTTAAGCTACTTTCATGTGTTTGGGTGTGTGTGTTATGTCCTGAATGATAAGGGTTATCTCTCAAAACTCGATTCAAAAAGTGATAAATGTATTTTTATGGGGTACTCTCCAAATAGTCATGCATATCGAGTTTTTAATCTTAGGTCACGTTGCATGATGGAGTCAGTAAATGTGAAATTTGATGATACAACCAGTGGAGTAAAACCTATGGAGGACAATGACCTGATTTATGATCAGAGTCCTCAATTTGTAGTAAATGGTTTAGATGTAGATGCAGGTACAGAGGCTTCTGCTGCAGGTGATGACGGGATATGTCACCAAACCCAACACTGCTCCAGGAAGAAACTGGTAGCATTCAAACTGGAGAACAGACCCCAGTCTCAACTCCTTTCCAAGTAACTCCTGAGTCTGATTCAGATTCAGAGGATGAGGACCCAGAAAATCAGATTGATCTCTATCAAAGAGATATTCCTTCAAGAATTCAAAAGAACCACCCAACCGGGCAGATTATTGGTGATCTTGATCAGAAGAGTACGAGGAAAAGACAAATAGACTTCAAGGAGATGGTAAGGTATGTCTGTTTATCCACTAATTATTTACAAATTCGAGAAACCTTGTTTTTTGCTGAGACAGAGCCAAAATGAGTGGAGGATGCATTGAAGAGTGAATTTTGGATTAAAGCAATGCAAGAGGAGCTGGACCAATTTGCAAAGAATGATGTGTGGGACCTGGTCCCTCGCCCAGAGAATACTCATGTCACTGGAACGAAGTAGATATTTAAAAATAATATGGATGAAGCTGGAAACATCGTTCGAAACAAGGCAAGGTTGGTAGTGCAAGGATACACTCAAATTGAGGGTATCGACTTTGACGAGACATTTGCACCGATTGCACGTATAGAATCGGTAAGATTACTTCTTGCAGTTGCTTGCCATTTAAAAGTTTCACTACATCAAATGGACATTAAGAGTGCATTTTTGAATGATGTTTTGAGCGAGGAAGTATATGTTGATCAACCCAAAGGGTTTGTGGATCCCTACAAACCAAATTTTGTTTTAAAACTTAAAAAGGCCTTGTATGGTTTAAAGCAAGCTCCAAGAGCTTGGTATGAGAGGCTAACTCAACATCTACTATTTTTAAATTTTAAACGAGGTGAGGTTGACAAGACCCTGTTTCTGCTCAAATCCCATAAACACATTCTTATTGTCCAAATCTATGTGGATGATATTATTTTTGGTTCGACTAACGAACAGATGGTGAAGGATTTCGTTGTTTGAATGTCAGACACTTTCGAAATGAGTATGCAAGGTGATCTTTCGTATTTTCTTGGCTTACAAATTAAACAACTTGATGATGGAATTTTTCTTTCACAAACCAAATATGCCAAGAACCTGGTTCAAAATTTTGGTTTAGCAGGTGAGAAACCCAATAGAACGTCTCTGGGAAAGGACAAGAAAATGTCGAGAGACGATGTTGGGTCTGGTGTTGACAACACCCTTTATAGAAGCATGATTGGTAGTCTTCTTTATTTAACTGCCAACAAGCCAGACATCATGTATAGTGTGTGCTTGTGTGCGAGATATCAGGCTAACCCTAAGGAGTCACATCTGAAGGCTGTTAAAAGAATAATTCGATATGTGGCGGGAACTAGTGATCTAGGGTTATGGTACARTAAGGAAACATGCACTYAATTMGTAGGCTATARGGACTMCGATTGGGCTGGGGATGTAGTTGATAGGAAAAGTACTACAGGGGGTTGTTTCTTTTTAGGGAATAATTTAATTTCTTGGTATAGTAAGAAACAAAACTGTATTTCCTTGTCTACAGCCGAAGCCGAATACATCGCAGTTGGAAGTGCGTGTACGCAACTTCTTTGGATGAACTAGATGATTGAAGACTACGGTCTCCATAGCAATATTCTGACCGTACTATGTGATAATACGAGCGCAATTGACATCTCAAAAAATCCCGTTCAGCACTCTCGTATAAATCACATTGACATCAGGTATCATTTCATTCGAGACTTAGTTGAGGGAAAGATAATAAGTCTTGAACATGTAGGGACAGCCAGCCAGCTCGCAGATATATTCACAAAAGCATTAGACCTTGAGACCTTCTCTCGTCTGAGAAGAGATCTCGAAATGTGCATAGTCTAGTCCATGTTATGCTTGATGTTATGACACCCAAAGATGTCATCAATCATAACATCTGTATAATTTGCATGCATTTTTAATTTATGTTCCATACATATTTCAAATGCATTGAGTCTGATTTAAAGAGAAATAAGGTCGTGTTGTGTAATAAAAGTGATGATAAAAGGACTAACCTCTTTTGATTTGGTGATTGTGAAACTCTCCCGCAGAAACTGGTTATCTCCCAGGTTCAAAAACAGAAGGTTTTAACAGCAATTGCTGAAGATATAATTATTCTCTTCAAATCTTAAAAAGATGAAGAAAATCAAGACTAAAGGTCTGATCTTTAATTTTCACTTTATTGAGCGATTTTGACGTTGTCATTAACTTGGGTTAAGGGGTTTGTTTTTATTGACTTCGCCTTATGCAATGTTGGGACCAATGTCATCAGTCATGAAAAGCAACACCGATCAAAATCTCCAAAAATCTTTCTGTGAATTTTTATCTTTCTAGGTCATTTTTTTTAGACATAATCTAAGACATTCATATTTTGTGAATTTGCCTGCGTTGCTGAGTGTTCTGCTTCTCTTGTTAAATTCGTATTCTGAAATCTCTTGATTTTTGTTGAGGATGTGGTTATTTGGTTGTTCCAGTGGTGCTGAGATCGGGTATGCTGGGAAGGTACTATGAGATGGATACGAATCTTGTATTTTTAGTTGGAACGTGTCTTTAATATTTCCATGGTGATGGTTTAATCCACAACAATATTCGGTTTCTTTTTGGTGGTTTGTGTTAGTGGAATTCTTGGGAAGTTAAGTTTGAGATATGGCTCCTTGTATTGAGGGATAATGGGCTTTTTATTAGGAAAGTATATATTACCGGAGGTAATATTTCCTAGTTGTATTTTTAGTGGGGTATTTTTTATAAATACTCTTTTTCCTAATTCTCTGCGGTCTCTCTCTCCTCCCCAACGGTAAGTTATTTTTTGTTTTTAAGGCAGCTTTTCTTACCGTTTCAGCCCACCTCAATTCTCTCTCCTGTGATATTGAACTCCTTCTCAAACTCTAATTCCTCTCAGTATTTCACGATTTTATTGCTTCCTGTTTTGTGTATTGTTGGGATTTGCAGGATGTCAAATTCTCCTTCTGGCTCTAGGGTTCCTGAACTTCCGGCAGAAATTGAGCGCTCCGGCGAACAGGTTGCTCCGACTTTGCCGAGATTTGGTGGGCTGGACATCCGCGAGGAGATAGGTGTTGATTTTGCCCGACACCCATCACCAGTTGCTCAAGAACCAAGTGGTTCCGCTCCGGCGAGCTCTCTTGTCATATCATCGATTTCAGCCTCGACTGACGCCGCCCCTTCAGCCCAGGTCTTTCCCGGCCAAACTAGCAATGAGATTGATGTCGACAATCCTCCTAATCTATCATTTATCGCCGAGGTTTTTGGGCGCATCGGTGATCCCACCCTGAAGCGGTCACGGCGGCTGAGAAATATTCCTCCGGGGGTTGTCCCGCCAGCGGTCCCTAAGAGCAAAGCTGGGCCACATCGCAATATGCCGATCGAGCACATGAATCTCACCGATGATGTTCCCGTTGCCACTGACTCAGATAACGAGGAGTTTGTGCCTCCGACGACTGTCACGGCTCCGGCGCCCTCAATTGATTCTCCAGCTGCCAAAAAGGGTCGTGGACGCCGAAAGCAGACTGTTTCGCTTACGGAAAAGAAGAACCCACCGACTTCTATCAAGGTCTCTCCTGGTTCAACGGAAACTGAGTATTCAAGCGCTCCCTATGAGATAGTGGGTTTCTTCACCGGTGAAGTATCAAGTTCAGCTAATCCTGTTGTTCCCGATCCTCCTGTTTCAACTACGCCTCCAACTTCTTCGACTTTTGACACTACTCTTGAACAATCTCCTGATGACTCAGATGAGATCCCTCTTGTGCACCTGGTGAATTCTGTGAAGGCTGCCAAGAAGAAAGGAAAGGAGAAGTCCAGGGCTGCTTTAGCTGATGATGTTCAGCAGACTGATGATATGACTGGTGATTTGTCACCGAAGCCGACATCACCCATCCCAGGTGATGTACCTCCCTCCAGTCCGAGGTCTGATACTGCGAGTGATTTACCTCCTCCGGCTCCAGGATCTCCTCTCATTGAGGATGATGACATTGCCCCCCATCTCCGATGAGGTGGAGATAGAGGATTTGGTTCCTTTTTCTGAGAAATTTTTATCCACCCAGGCTGAGGCACTTTTCTCTGTCTACGAGGCCCGAGGCATGATTGATGAAAGGCGAGTCCCTGTTGAATTGTTCAAATGCCAAAATTTGATTGCTTTCTTTGAGCACAGGGGCTTATATTCGACGGTCTCCACCGCCCTGCCATTTGTCCGGGATGTCATTGTGGAATTTTATGCCAACCTTCTTCCCTCGGTTGCAGTAGATACTTCCGCAAATTATGGAAGGTATATGTACGAGGACAGATTTACGCCTTCACTCCTGAGTTGATCAATGAGGCTTATGGGACTGAGGCCTATCTGGGTGACTCCACTGTTGATGACATGGACGAGGTTATTGGTTTCTTGTCTGGTGGGCTACTCACCACTTGCCGCGAACAGTTTCCCAGTACGAGGATGACTTCGCTTTACTCTGTTCTGCACAAGGTGGCAATTTTCAACTGGGTGCCCTCGAAGAACTCGACTGTGCTGACCCGACCTCAGGCTCAGTTCCTTTTCAAAGTTGGAAATGGGATCCAGTTCAATTTTGGGCAGCTCGTTTTTGATATGGTCACAAGGTTTGCCTCCTCTAAGTCTTCCTCGTCACTCTGTTTTCCCTCTTTGATTTACAGTATTTTGGAGAACCAAGGCTTTACGCCTTCCACGGATGATCCCTCACTGGTGAGGCGAAGTGGTTCACCTTGAGGAGCCAGCACCTCTCTGGAGCCCGCGTTGTTGATTTGCCCTGGAGTGCGCCTATTCAAGTTGATAATGCCCGTGGTGACACCTCTGCGAGTCCTGTCACCAGTGACAGCATGGTACAGTTGATGGCTCCAGTTGTGTGTGCTCAAGTGGACTTACTTGACAACCAAATTACCCAGCTTGATAGCCAGCGTGCTCAGTTATTGGCGTTGAGAGGTTCCCTATTTGAGGCCCTTTTGATTTCTGAACAAAAAGGGGGAGATAGACATGACGAGGATGGTGCTGAAGATGCTACTGAAGTTGGTGTTTCTGATGCTGAGGCTGCCACCGTGTTGGCGAGCTTGGCTAGTGCGAAGAGGAGAAAGAAGATACTGTTCCGAAACAGGTTTTTGAGGAAAATGAAGAAGAAGTTGCGAAAAAGGAAAGCTGATGGTGAAGGGACATCTTCGTCATCTCGACGGGCGAAGAAGGCTCGAGGTGTTTAGGTTCCTTTTATGCTTTCCTTAGTTTGTTTGCTTTGTGAGTGTTTATGGAACAATTGTTTTTCTTTTTATTATTGCTTATTTAGGGGGAGTTAAATTTAGGGGGAGTCAGTTTGTTTTCAGTATTGAACATTTTGGTTGCGTCATGGTTGTTTTGTCCAAAAAGGCAAAAGGGGGAGATTGTTGGGAATATTATTTTCAACAATAATTTCCTTGTTTGTAGTTTGCCTTTCTTAGGATGCAAAGTATTTTAGGACTCTAGATTTCTTTCTTAGTTGGAATTTAGGATTTTATTTAGTTTTCTAAATACTTTTTAACTTGTTTAACAAGACTTGGAGTCTTGTTATATATTTGACGAAGACGCAAAAGAAAAGATACACGACGGACGCATCTTTGAAGCAGAACACGTACAGCACACTCGGAGCTTTGCTGGAAAATTAGAAGGATCTCCACATTGCGTAACCAACGGAGGAATTCTACTAAAGAAGAAGCGACGAGTATTTTGTGTATCAATTGTTTGATACAAGTTGTTTTTCGTATATTACTTTTTATTAGTATGTAATTGATCTTGAACGTTTGAAAAGTAATATAGTTTGCGGGTTTGTACACCCAAGTTTGTAAGCACGTTTGCTTACAAACTGAAATTAATTTATTGTGTTTATTTCCGCTGCTATTTCTGAGATTCAGTTGATGTTAGGTCTGGTGACTTCTATCAAGAAACCTAACATCATATCTGAAAACTGCATTTCTACAAAACTACAAAATTTTCCATCGATTTGGTTGGTCGAGTTGTATTTTTTTTTTGTTGTTTCTGCAACTATGATGATTCCAATATTTATGTTTTTTGGGCTTTTTATTTAGATTTTTGAAACAAAATTGTTATTTATAATAGTTGTCATCGCAGTTTGATGGCGGGGGATTTAGGGCTGCGGGAATAGAATGGCGGAGCTCCAATAAGGGTGATGCTTGACTCGGGCCCATTTCTTGATGCATTGAACGTTTAACGTTTGTGAGTTGATAGGTTTCAGTCCTTCTAAAACATATCCATAGTTGTTCCGACTTTTTCCAAAGTTGTTATTCATGGTAAGCGGTTTGTAATCTACCGCAATTTTTGTTTCTTCCTATTCTTATGTTTGTACTTTGTTGGATTTGTTTTTACAAAAGTTTCACACCCACTCGATTATACCTTTTGTTTTGGGATATTTTTTTCTGATTTCTTCATTTCTTATATTGGATCTTTATATACACACACACAACTATTTGCTTTTATTCTTTTCATTTTTCTGGTTCTAAAAAATATTTTTTGATCTTTTTTTGTGAACTTGAAAAAAGAATAAGTACCGAAATTAATTTTTTGGGTTACACATGTATCGACAAAGTGCGGATTTTTTTTTGGGGGGGGGGGGGGGTAAGGAGAAATAACTTTGTTGAAAGATTATCAATGTTTTTTTTTTAATTGTTTTATGAGTCTTCATCTATCGGTAATTGATAATATAAAGTGAAACTTTAGACTTGGTTGCATTATGAAAGATAGCATTAATATATTTTTTTCAAGTTGTGGCGCTGGCAGTTTAAAAATCGAAGTCAGAATTAAATGTTTGGAACAATATTTTTCAGAATTAGCGTGCATTTGAATTTTTGTTTGCAAAGTTATTAATAACGGGTTCTGCATGCATAGGTGTTGCTTTCTATATGCTCTCTGTTGACCGACCTGAACCCAGACGATCCACTTGTGCCTGAGATAGCTCATGCATACAAGACCGATAGGGCCAAGTACGAGGCCACTGCTCGGGCCTGGACTCAGTAATATGCCATGGGTTGAAACCATCTTAGTTCTCACACTTGGGACCAAGTCGGCACTTTTAATATTATTCTCTACTGGCGGTAATAATAAAAATGATGAAAGTATGAACTTAATATGATGTCTGAAGTTTTATGGTCAGTTGATTTAACTTAATGTGTCGTGGTCTTTGGAAAAGGTTGGACCAGTTTTTTACTGACTTTGTATTAGAAATGGCTCTTTTATCTTATCTATGATGACTTTGTTTTGTCAATAATTTTTAAGTTTTTTCTCCTTTTTTTTAGTGTGACTATTCGGAATGCTTTGTGATAAACTTTCTGTTACATTTGTTAATAGAAAATGTCATATACTATAATTATACTACACATGAATTCTAGATGATAATTTTTAAAAATAATACAAATAGTTTCTTATGTACACTAAACAAAAAATATACTTGAAAATTTTTGTCATAATTCCTCCATTCTTTCTTCATTTCTTATCTGAAGAAATTAATAGATGTAAACATTTGATGATTTTTTTTTTCTCGCTTCTCTTATTCTTAATTAACCATTCGATTTCTAAATGAATTCGTTGTGAAAATTATTCTAGTTGGAACTCGCTACCTTCATCATAAGTAACTCAAATCTAAATAGAATATTCTAAATTATTAAATTATCACTTATTTGAATGTTATCAATTTTTCCAAAAAAAAATAATAATAATTTTGGCGAGGAGTTGAAGTGATGGAGAAATTTAGGAATAATTTTGAATTTGATAATCTACTTCTGTGGGTCAATACATAGCGATGGACGCGGCTAAGCGGAACGATGATGTTTTTGCTTCTTTTATTTGATTCACAATTACAAAGGTTCATTGAGTCAATTTATAGTTACAAGTGTATGCCTTTTGGTTATATATTATTTGGATCTTTGGGTTTAAATTCGATCATATTGTTGTTAGTTTTTTGTCTTTTTCCTTTTGATTTTTATCAAGTTCTTGGGTTGTGAATAAAGAGCTCTCGATAGTGATATGTGTAATATTAGTAATAAATTCTTTTATTTTATTTTTCTTTGGATTTTGGTTGCTGCCATGAACAAGAATTTTTATTATTTGAGATTTGCATCCGTCGAAAATGTTCCTACTTTAAGAGTGGAAGCAAATTGCATAAATTTGTATATTTACTTTCTCAATTTAATAGTTTTTTGTTTTTGTTTTATATTTTTATGTATTTCTTATACATGATTGCGCAATCGCGGGTGTCGCACTAGTAAATGTCTAAAAATACATGTTCATGTGTGATCCCAATAATGTTACCAATTCTCTTAAAATATCGGTGTTTACTTAAAAAAAAAACTCGGGTTCAGCCATGTTGATGTGAGTTATTGTTTCTCACATCATCAATTGAAAGAGTTTGAAATATATATTAGAGTGCGGTGACGACAACTCAAAAAGAAAAATATCACCGATAATATTGTATCCAAATATATATTCAATAGCATATAATTTTAACGTCATGTATTTAGAGTGTAATTAATTTATATATAATTTTAAAGTTTTAATTTCTAATTAATCAAACTCTATATTTTTCTAATTAATCAAACTCTATGGCGTAAAAACTAAATAAGTTCACTTATTCATTGCAGTTTTATTCTAAATAAGTTCACTTATTCATTGCAGTTTTATTTTTTTTATTGGCAAAGGAGATTTAATTCAAATCCAATAGAAATTACACCCCATTTTATTTTATTTTTGGTATTGATTGATCATTTTATTTTTAAATCAGAGTATTTTGTCGACCCGCTTACATTGTTTTTTTATTGAATCAGTGAGTTGTTACTAAATTGACTGATGATTCATATATTTTGATTAAATACAATTTTTGTCTCTATATTTAAATTTTATTTGATACATGAAATTCATGTTAAGATTCGGGAAATGAATAGCAATTTTCAATATATTTATAAAAGATAATTGAAGTATTTACCTCCGATATAATGCTACGAAGAATTAACATCATTACAATTATTAAATCACTAACGTTAAAATTTACCTTTAAATCAAAACTTCCAACTTCAATCATGTAGAGTACTATATAGAGTACTTATATAGGAACTTTCAAAACTTCCAACTTCCATTATGTAGAATACTCTTATAAGAACTTTTACGGTGCTCATTTTTCAAATTTTATTGAGTTCCCTAAAATAATTTCGGAAAAAATATGTCATTTAAACGTTTTCATTTTGTCATTTACATGTTTTCATTTTGTTTGATTTGTTACAACTTAAATATAAAATCCTAATGTATATAGGGACAATATATTACAAAAAAAAATATATATAACGTATGTATACTATGTACTGTAAAACCTTGGCCATGGTGGCCAATTAGGGTTTGGGAGTAATTCTGACATATAAACCAAATATATAAGGCTTGCATATTTTCTGGCAAAAAAAAATTCTGACAAAAATAATGGCTTCACTTCTAATATTAATGCATATAGAAGGTGATCAATCAAAACACAATATAGAAAACGTAAAACTCAATAAATTAAGAATTGATATTTACACATTCACTCTGCACACTGTATTGAATAAATATGAACCTGTTGATTTTCCGTACGTGGAGGCAAAAAAGATCCCCATGGTGCCGGGAAAGACAAACTCAAACTTGCGCGAAAAAGAAGTGTACCCTGAACTCAAACATGTACTATATGTGTGGCATTAAACCATTTAGAAAAAAGAAAATAAAATAATAATAATAAACTGAAATAGCATAATTGAGATAACACATCATGTCCCAATAAAATAAACCCC
>BMAC01000043.1:1335995-1358015 GCA_014905375.1 Phtheirospermum japonicum
TGCGGGCGGTCCGTTACTGACATGTCCGGGAGTACCCATGTTGGTTGGACCGGATGTCGGAGGGGTAGATGAGAAAGGTCCCGGACGAGGTCCTGGCCTAGAAGCAACGGGCCCACCTACAGACGGTGGTAATACGCCAGGTGGCGGAGGTCTTGACGCAACGGGGGGAGGCTGAGATACGGGTGGCGGCGGGCCGGAGGGTCGAGAAGACATCATCATATTTGGAGGGAATGCAGATTGGGCGGAGGGAGGAGTGGGACCCCTCGGGAACATGCCAGGCGGGGGTGGGCCCGGACGGCTACCGGCGAAAGGCGGGGCCTGTTGGCCGAACGGTGTAGCGTTAGGAGGTCTAGGGGCATTGCCCGATTGCTGCTGATTAGGCTGATTAATTTGTAGATTTTGCATATTGTTAGCAAGTGCATTTGGGTTATATTTCGGGGGGAAATTGCCCGGCCTAGGTCCCCCTGGAGTTGCCATCGGTTCAGCTAATCAGAAATCTATAATTAGTCAAAAAGCCCGGATCTTCAACAAGATCACTGCTTTTAAGCTTCTCGCCCCAATCCAATTTAACCCACTACAATCCAAATCTACATAAGAAAAATCAATAAAAGTAGAGTTTCCATCGGTTCAGCTAATCAGAAATCTATAATTAGTCAAAAAGCCCGGATCTTCAACAAGATCACTGCTTTTAAGCTTCTCGCCCCAATCCAATTCAACCCACTACAATCCAAATCTACATAAGAAAAATCAATAAAAGTAGATAAATGAAGAAGCAATCTTTTTTATTTATCCAGATCACACACATATAAAGCCGGAAAAAAATAACAGTATTAAAACCTGTGACGCAGTCCGAGATTCCGGTCGTTTCAGGAAGAACCGAAGCTTTCCGACCAGAATTTGATCTGACTAAACAAGATTTAATTTTTTTAAAAAATAACAAAATTATGAGCAATTGAGAAAGAATTGAAGGTACCTCAATTACGCTCTGCGAAATATTTATTCTTTCGGCGGAAGGGGTTTAGAATTGATTGCTAATATTTATGGATCGAAGTAGCAGTGAAGAGAGAGAGAGAGGGAGACCACGAAGGAAGAGAGGTGGATTTTATGGAGGATCGAAGCAAAATTAACGTTAGTTTAGAAATGTAACTTGTTGAATGTTGCGCTTAATTTTATTTTATTTTATTTTATTTTATTTGCTTTTTCCTCGTTTTCTTTTGGATTTAATAGAAATAGAAATACAAATAGAAATGGAGTGGTTGACCGGTGATATGCTCCAAAAAACAAAAAAGAGAGAAAAATAAATGGAGTGATGGCCGATTGTGAACTTCACTGCTAGTATTTGTTAATGGTGACAATCTGAATCAAATGTGAGTGTTATTGATGACGTGTGTCGAGGTTATTAAAACTTATTCGTTACTGTGTGATATTTCGTATTATATATACCACTTTATATATTTTTTCTACCAATAGAAATAGACAATTTTCATTTTTATGTAAAGTAATAAGAAGTATGAGAATTTTTCATTTACTACCATTAATTGTCAAATATTTTAATAAAAGATAATTTATCCCATTTAGTCAAATATATCCTATTTAATTAAATTACAACTTAAATGATCAAAACTACCCGTGTACCTAAAAATCTAATAATAATAATAATAGTGTATGGAATTTTGCTCCACATATAATGAGTAGTATTAAATTAATGTATTTTTGTTTTGAAGATATTGTGTAGTATGAAATTATCTTGTGCAATTTAATATAAAATCTGACAGTCCAATCTAAAATTTTGAAGAAAAAAAAATGCATAATGTACTTTGCAATCTGGTAGAGTTAGTATGTAATTTGAATAGTAGTATGAATTTTAAAATGTAATAGTATTTTTATTAATTTTTTGAATTTTAGTAGAGTTATGAATTTGATAATGGTAGTTATGGATTTAAACTATAATAGTATGAAATTTTATTGATTTAGTGAAATTTTAGAATGAAATCCACAATATCAGTTTGAATTTCATATATAGTATGAAATTGAAATTTAAAAACATAAAATTGTGAGAAAAAAAAAAGTTTTATTTTAGTGTGACATATTTCATAAAATAATTACATGATATAGTATGAAATCTCACGGTGTGGTGTGGAACTTTGCTTATAATGATTAAAAGTATAAAAATTAGTAGTATGAAATTCCGACCGTATACAGTATAAGTATGAAATTGACTATGTAGTATGAAAATGCATAGTGTAGTATGAAATTCGTCGTTAACGGTTGGTGATAATGATATGGAAATGTCATGTAATAATATTGATTTTGGTTGTATTAAATGTTGAATAAAGAAAAAGAAAATTGAAAGGAAAAAAATCATTAATAAGTGTAAAGTGGTATTCTTATGTAGTAGTTTTGATTAAATGGAAAGATAATTGATTATATTGGAAGTTAGTGTTTTCATTGGAGCATTTGAAATAAAACATTTGTCTAATAGATCATATGATAATTCCCCCAAAAAAGTAATTTGTATTGTTGAAACATTGAATTTTACATACCTTTTCAATTATACCCTTAATTTTAATACTAATGAATCATTAATTGTTTATATCAATGTACATTAAATAAGGTAACATAAATAAATGTATACAACAAATATGTAAAATGTACTCCTCCGTTTCTTAATAAGTGTCGTTTTACAATTTTTATTCAAAATTAAGGAACATAATATTTGACCAACATGTCATCAATCAATTAATAATATTCTCATTTAATTACTTCCACTCTTTCCCTCTAGTTATTCTATTACCATAAGCTTGTTTATATTTCTTAAAATAAGTGGGGATAAAATTGGAATAAAGTGGTAAAAAAAATTCTAAAATGACACTTAATTTGTAATAAAATTGAATCTCTAAAACGACACTTATTTTAAAACGGAGGAGGTACTATAATTTGGGATAAAAAAATGAAAGTGTGTTATAATTATGGGACGGATGGTAGGGATGGCAATGGGTAGGGTACTAAAATATCCATCCCATACCCGTGTTTTTAAAATATACTCGTCCCCATCCCCATACTCGTGTGGGTAGCAAATTTTATACCCATCCCCATAACCTATGGGTACTCTAGTACCCAGACCCGTACTCATTACTCGCATATTAAAAAACCTGCAAAAAGTGAAATTAAAAATATTGATTAAAACTTAAATCACAATTCAATAAAATATAAACTAATAATAATTAACGTTTTACAAGAATCCACAAACATGGAAATATTATGAATTATTTAAAATAAACTTTAAATATAATTCAACACCACACCACTAAATCATCAAATTTTAAATGTGAACCTCCGACACTCTCTACAACTTGCCAAACAAATATTGATGTCATATACGAATTACTTCTTGTCAAATAAAAATTGATAATACAAATTGAAAAGATTACAAAATTTATTTTACCCTATTTTTAGAATCCGAGTTTTGAATATATTACAAGTATTTTCCTTTAAATTATATATATATAATTACTTATATTATATGTATGGGTATGGGGTGGGGTGGGTACTAAAGTACACATACCCGTGCCCGTACCCAATAAATATTGTGGGTAATTACCCATACCCGTGCCCATACCCATTAAATGGGTAATTCCCCTACCCATCATGGATAATTTTTGCGGGTACCCATCGGGTCCATTACCTATTGCCATCCCTAACGGATGGAGTAGCTTTTTGACCTTGGCATAAATAACAATTATCAATTAATTATTACGTCATGCTTACTCTTTTTCTTCCAGAAATCCGCGGCAAACCCTTTTCACAACCCGTCATCTCCCTCTCGATTAGCTGAAAATTTCCCACCATAAATTTGCATCAGCCTTTGCTCGATCCCTTAATTCAATCTTCTTCAATCAACAACAAATTGAGATGGTTGATCTTACGTTTTTCAAAGTACAAATTTGAGAGGTTGATTATGTCATGGTAAAGTCGATCTAATTTCTTTTGTATATTTTATTTGATCTGATTTTGAATTTGATTCTTCAATCTATTTTTTGTTTCACACTTTTGAATCTTATTGTTCGATCTATCATTGTTTCCCAATTTTGAATCTCTTTTTCCAGTCTGTTGATTGAATCAAGTTTTCTTAATTGTTATATGATCTTTTTTTTTCATAATAAGGTTTTTCTTAATAATTATTAGATATTTATCTTGCCAACAGATTATTAGTGTTCTGCTATTATTATTATTATATAGATCGAAATTTTAGCATATTTCTTATCGAGTATAATGTGTATATTCTTAATTGTTATCTATGAGATGTTCGATCCACCATTGCATTTTTTTTTATTTATTTTATTACAAATTGTTTGTGAGTAAATTAAATTTATTCAAGTTGTGAATTTAAAAGGGAATTATTTATGTATTTTGAAAACTAATGAATGTATAATGATTAATTGATAGTGTTTGATGGTAAATTTCTTGTTTGTTTGTTTTTTTATTGAGAATCCCCGTTATATACGTTCGAAGATTTTTCAAGTTTCATTTTCATCTATTCTTTATTAAATTGCTTATTCTAATATCTTGTATTCAATTATGACTATTCATTTGAGTTTGAAATTGTCACATAATTTTTTTGTCAATTGATGAAGATAGCCTTTTAAGGATATTTGACTAATTTTATAATTCTAGAAAATATACGCTTGGTTGAAATTGCCCTTATTTTGGGTTGTTTCTATATTTGAAATTAGTGGGTTTTTTGATGTTAAGTTAAATAAGAAAAAGTTTTGATTGAATTAATTTAAGGTTGATCTTATAATGTTTTTAATTTTAATTGTTAATTTATATAGCTTATTTCACATATCATTTAGTCCGACAAAGACTGTAATGTAATTTAAGAAATTTCTCAATTAACATCATTTAACATTAATTTCATAACCAAACAAAAATAAAAATGAAAAATACCTATCAGAAATTTAAGAACATGTAAGAAATCATGATTTAGTATAATTAAAGCCTTATATATTGTTGGCAAAATAAGTGTTTATTAATGAAATTAATATTTTACTTAATTTGGTATATATCATATTGACTTAATTTGATGTTAAGTTCAATAAGAGAATAAAATTAGATTATCTTCCATTTTGTTAATAGTGTTAACTATTAATGTTAAAGTGTTGAAAGGAGAGTGTTTCGGGGCTGATGTGGACCAATTAAATTTCTCCAAAAATGACCTGTCGGCCTGTGGTTCATAGGAGGTCTATTTTGGGAGGAGGTCAAAATTTTAACCAGGTATAAATAACAACTTTTTTTTTTATTTATGTTAATGTTGTAGCCAACCTTTTTTCACGGTCTTCAAGAGTCCATTCATATCCCCTATTTCTTCGTTTTTCTCTTTATTTTTTCTTCTTTTTATTTTTCTTCATTATTTTCTTCACAAATTAACGTCACCAGTCGCATATCTCAATTGCTTTTTTATAATTTTTTCCTTCTCTTAACAGATGTCATCTTCCGCCATGTTAATCCCAACCTTTATGAAAGTTATGTTGGGAAATTATAAAAAGTAATTGGTAAGTGTTTTCCAATTTGTTTTGTTCTGTTTTATTTTTTTCCAAATCGATTTTTTTAATTTTAAAGTCGCATGAGTTTAAAGGTTTTGTTTTAATTATTGTTCAAATCTGGATTTTTTGTTTTTGGATCTCCAAATTTTAGCATTATTTTGAATTGTGAAGTTCCCGATCGATGGCTATAATTTTATTATGATATGAGCAATAATTTTTTTTTGATTGTTCAGATCTGGATGCAATTTGAAGAGAACTTTTCATTTTTTTTATAGATATTAATGTACCAAATACTTTTTTTTAATTATATTTCAGTTCTGGAAATATTCGAATTATCTGGAGATATTTATTCGATCTGTAATCAATAATTGTTTGATCTGAAATTTGCATGGTCATTATAAATTGATTGCGTGCCTACACATCAAATTGTGTTTGGATATTTGCTTTTACGTTTCTATGATGATGAGTTTATGATAATTTTTGTAGATCTGAGCAATAAAAGATTTTTTTTTTGGTTGTTCAGTTCTCGATGCAATTTGAATTGAACAAAATATTTTTTTTTTATGGATATGAATTCACGAATACTTTTTTTAATTATATTTCAGATCTGGAAATATTTGAATTATCTTGAGATATTTATTCGATCTGTAAATAAATAATTGTTCGATCTGAAATTTGCATGTTCGTTATAAATTAATTGCGTGCCTACACATCAAATTGTGTCTGGAAAAACATCTGGTTTTTAAATTTTTGTGATGCTGAGTTTATGCTAATTTTTGTATATCTGCATTTATGTTTGTGTATGGTAAACTATTTCCTGTATATCTCCATTAATATTTACAGATATCTGCATTAATGTTTTCTGGGCATTCCTTGCAGTTTATCCCTCCAATGGTTGCACCTTCGATTTCGGATTGGTGCTACCGTGTATACTCTGAGGAATGCCCACGGGAGTGGTGATCAACGGTTCAAAGGTCCAATAAAATTATATATTTCTATGTCAGTTTTCTTTTAAATGATTATTTATCTGTATTGAAGGCTCATTAATCAAATTGTGGTGCTCTTTAGGTTTCATTCTAACGTGGCTGGATAAGATTTTTATTTGATAATAACATTCAGTTCGGATGGTTATTATTCTTTCGAAACATTGAAAAGGATTTTCTTGATGTTATAATCATAGATCTTTCACTCACTGAGATTTCAAATCTGTGGAATTAATCGTGATAATATGGACATCGATGGTGAATTTTTCCGTGAGAAATTGACCCGAACAAATGTTGAACGCGGACGAATTGTGAGTATTTATGATCTATTGCTTTGTTCGAAAATTATGACAGCTTTGTTTGTATGAAAACAGATTATTGATAACATGATTTACCTGTTGTCAGATTATTCCACGGAATTTCTGGCGATCAACAATTCTTGGCTCTTATAGACAGACTGAGAATCAGGCCTTCATAAGAAATGATCTGAATCGATGGGTAGTTCAAGTGAAGCTCGAAGGTGACCGTGTCTATCTTCAGAATGATTGTAGAGAATTTATATCTTATTTGCATCTTCAGCAAGATTCGGAGGTTGAATTCAGGCTACTTCAAGTACCGGGATTAGTTTTCCAACTTATTTTGCATTAGAAATTATTTTTCATGTGTTTTTTGATGATTAAGGATTGGAGAAACTATATGATCTCATCTTTGTAGTGTTTTTTACTCCATCTTCTTTTGCATTATAAATTATTTGTAGTGTTTTTTTGGATGATTAATTACTTTAGAATCCGTGTGATCTCATCACATCCCTATGGTTTCTTATTTTTTATGCTTTCATATTGATATAAAACTCAAGGTTAGTTTAATATCAAACTGAATGAAATTTTGATATTATTCAATAATGGTAATATTTCGCAATTTATCCATATAATCCATTAATATCCATCTCAATCTTCTATATAATAGTTTAGAATTATGAATACCCATTACATAATAATATATATTAAATAATTTAACCCAAAAATAATAGTAATCTAAATTTGATTATTAATATATTTTATGCACTATTAAATATGGTAATATATATGATACAATCATCAAGCCAATCTGTGTACAAATGGACAGTAATTGAAAGAATCCCACTAATGACGCAGTATATTATAATTTGCTAGTAATTGAAAGACTCCACCGTTCTAATTTTAATTTGTAATCAATTTATGAAAATTTGTTATTTTCAATAATGGTAATGTTGATCAATTTTAGTTAGTAATACATGAGTGAAAATCTCAATATTCTTAGTATTTATAAATATTAACTCCGATTGCATTATACCATATATTAAAACATCAATTTGAAAAGATTTCATACCCAATAATCATGTTAATTTGCATTTAATTATTAATATATTTTAATGAGCCTTCGGTAAAAATGGTAATATATATTAGGAAATCATCAATCTAATCTCGGTAATAATGGACAATATTTGAGAGATTTCAACTAATGATTAAATTCCCTATAAATCGGAATGAATTGAAATATACGCATTTATTATTATTTATTAATTATATTATATCTTGCAATCAACATATATATGGGAATAATTTATATTTTAATGAGCCTTCGGTAAAAATGGTAATATATATATCAGGAAATCATCAATCTAATCTCGGTAATAATGGACAATATTTGAGAGGTTTCCACTAATGATTAAATTCCCTATAAATCGGAATTAATTGAAATATAACCATTTATAGTTAATTATTAATTATGTTATTATATCTTACAATCAACATATATATCGGAATGAATTATATCTTGCAATCAATTTATATATGGGAACAAAGTCATTCGGAAAAAATAATATAGTAAAAAAATAATTGAAAGCATAATGATTCCATATAAATTTTGATGTATGATTTCGTGTAAGGTCAATCACAATAGTCTTATATTATAAAATTTATTAAAATATATATTTGCAACTTAAGTTTAATTATAAATAGTTAACCATACACACTCCATCAGTATAATTATCCCATAATATTCCACAGTATAAAATTCGATTTCTTCTCCATGGATAAGCAACCAAGTGTTGCGATCAATACAAGGATTTGTATTGAGTATTCCGGCGAACATATGTTGGTATGTTTAAAAATTCTCATATTCCATGAAGAATTATTCATTTATTGATATCTTAAGTCATTTTTTAAACTTTGCAAAAAAATTATTCAGAAATTTTATGTTCCCCGGAATAAACCATTTATCGTGAAATACTCCGCTCCAGCAAATTTGGTTAGTTTAATTTATGTTCTAATATATATGTAGTAGTACACATACTTTGATAATCTTATTATATATGATAATATTCCCTCATTCTCATAATATCTAAATTTATTTCTTAATTATTGCAGTCCGTTCCTAAGATATTTTCAGCCTATTTTGAGGATGCACTACTCATTTATTTTAATTTCCGTAATTGGCGTGGGCATTCTTGGCCAGTAGAGATGAATAGTTGCTACGATGGGGTTTGTTTTACATACGGGTTGGAAACTTTTTGCATCCATAACAATGTTGAACTAGGCGACCAATTTATCATTACTTATCGTGGTGGCTTGATAATGTATGTTAATATTTTTGCATCCACTGGTGTTGAGAATAAATTTGTCAATGTGTCGCGATATGATGACATTAATTCAGATTACAAAGATCCATCTTTTCCTTATTTTCGCTTAACAATTAAAAAAACTCACATTTAGTCTTCTTTTTTGGTGAGTTTTAATATTTTATAATATATAAATATTTGATGTAACTTAAAATAATTGTTATTTCTCACATAATATAGTTGTATGTATTTTTTGCAGCCTATTCCAATGAGTTTTTGGATGAAGAATATTCATGATACTAATATGGCGAACTCAAAACAAGCAACTCTTAATTACGGTTTCAGTGATTTCAACATTGAAGTAGTAAGGAATGATTCTTCAATAATCATTTGTGGTGGAGTTGATAAATTTATACGACGTGCTAATTTATCCGAGGTAACCGTTGTAAATTTGAGCTTATTTATCCACCATCCACGTCGACATTTATTTATTTCATGTAACATCCCATATTTTTATTTTACCTTATTTGAGAATCATGAATACTCTATTACGGTTTTATTAATTAAATTCCAATTTTTATTAAAATGTTTAATTCATTTTTAGCCTAATTTGATTGACAACATTTAATTAGATTTTCACAAGTTGTTATTTTATTTTAATTTTAAAGGCTTCGTAAAAACTAGAAGCCCAAATGAGTTTTTATAATATAAGAGGCCATCAATGTTTTATATAAATTCTTTTAGTTCATTATATTTCATTTTCTTATTTAAATCTCAATATTTATTTTAATACTTTAATAAAATTTTAAGCCCCAAAATGTTTAAACATGCATGCATTGATTATATTTTATTTTAACAAAAATCCAAGTTATTTTTATGTTAACAGTTTAAGATCCTTTTGGCATTTGCAAGCATTTATTTGATTTAAATTCTACATATTCATTACACCCCATAAACCACCCCATTTCTACTCATGTTACGTTTCTCCTTGTCAGTTGAGAGTTTTCAGCAAGTGATCAACAGTCCAAAGAAATTATAACTCTTAAACCTAGTTATAATCCAAAATCTTCTTAATAACCTCACTTGGCCGCTATTAATTTCACGAACAACTTAGAAACACAAAATATGAGTTTCTTGCCATCTCTTCATCATTAAACAAGATCACCAGCCTAACTCTTTGAACTCCAGATTTTCCTCTCTTAATTCATATTCAGTTTTCAAGTTTACAAACAAAGCAAGAACCAGAATTTTCAACATGTCAAAACCAAGTGATTGAACCAGTTCTCAGCCACCGACTCTGCAACCGACTCTGCTTCCACGAGCCGCTATGCCGGAACCAACCACGAACTAGCATCGAATCTCCAAAACCCATGAACCATGTCGTCGAATCAGGCCAACGAACCAAAGTCACCCAAATTGGTGAATTACGAACTGAAACGGAACCCGAAGTCAAGGCCCTACGTCGCCTCCCCCTTCCTTGACGAGAAGCCATTGAGTGTGGGGTTGTGGAACGGGACTTCGAGTCAGCGCTCCGTCTCTGCCACCCCTCTATCGAGACTTGTCGCCATTGCCAAGCGCGCATACGGGCCAAAGTTCAGGCCTCGCCAGAAACCCCAGGCTGAAGCCCTATCGAAACCCACATCCTCCATCGCCCTTAATTTTTCACCAGAGCCACTGACCGGAATTCAATCGAGGGACGCATCGCGACGAAACCCTTGCAGTCGCCACCGATTGCCGTCGCCTCATCTGCCAAACGGAGCGGCGCCTGCACCACGTATCAGTGGCCGAAGCCACCGGCATTATGAACCAGCTAAGCCACCGAGCCTGCCACCACTGCGGGTTGTCGTTATGTACCTGATGCCGCTGATTTCCAGACGCCGGGCCATCTACGGATTTCCAGAGTTTTAGGAGAGGTGACCGCTGATTCAACATTGCAATCGCCGAACCACAAATGGAATAGCCGCGTTCCAGTCATCCATCATAATCGCAGAGCCGGAGAAGCCGCCGCAGCCACTGGCCACGTCGCTTCACCTGCCGCCGCCGATTTGCCGTGCCGTTCGCCATTTCCTGATTTCTGAAATTTGGGGAAGGAGAAGGAGGCTCCGCTCAATCGGACCCGAGTCCAGTCGAGCCACCTCGCAGATGCCCCACGATCACCGTCGCCTGATGTCGTTCACTAGTTTACACCCGTCGGAGTGCCCAGTCGAGGATCGAAGAGAGGAGAGGTGCTCGCCGATTTATGATTTGGGGATTTTGACGAAGTTTGTGAAATCGTTTGTTTTGGGACGCAGGGTGTGTTGTTGATGAATTGGGACTGTGTTGAAGTTGGAGTTAATTCTCAATTGGAGATGTTGTGGAGGGTTCAGGCGTGAGTGTGTTAAAGTTGGTTGTGAGTTGCAGAAAGAGAGAGGATACGGGGTGTTGAAACAGAGAAAGAATTGAGTAAGGAGATGGTTGGGCTGGGCTTCTATTTGTGGATTTGGGTTGGTTTAATTAGTGGAGTGAAGATTGGTGTGGGCTACTTGGTGATTGTCTTTTATTTGGACTTTGTCTTGCGGGCCAGATTTACCAAGGATCTTTTAATCCCTTTAAGTTTTGGGTTGTTTGGCAATTATTCATTTGACAAACTATTTAATTCTTACCCGATATTCGGCTCCGTAAGTTCTTTCAAGTTGAAGTTGTTCGACTAATTATTCGTTCTATTTCTATTCCATCTATTTATTCCAAATCCGTTTATTTGTAGAAATCGAAGATTTTGAGGACTAGGAACGTTTCACGTGTCGCATTCAAGTCAAGTTATTTTCTGCATAAACGAGGTGGGGATATTTAACTCAAAATCCTTTTAAATTCAAGTTCATATTAATTGCTCGATATGTTATAGTTTATGGTGATTTCATGACAATGATACATCTATAAAATGACTATGTATACATAGAGTCGCGCGACAGCACAGAACAATTATTGGTCAGGGACCTTAAAGGGTTCGGGGTCGACGGATCCTTGGGATGGCCCACCGTACTGCACAGAACAATTATTGGTCAGGGACCTTAATGGGTCCGGGGTCTACGGATCCTTGGGATGGCCCACCGTACTGCACAGAATAATTTTTTGTCAGGGACCTTAATGGGTCCGGGATCTACGGATCCTTGGGATGGCCCACCGTACTACACAGAACAATTTTTGGTCAGGGACCTTAATGGGTCCGGGGTCGACGGATCCTTGGGATGACCCACCGTACTGCAGAGAACAATTATTTCCACGTCTTACTATGATTCTATATTATGTTGAGAAATTAATTATGAACTGTACCTCCACTGAGTCGTTGTGTACTCATCCCTTTTCATCAAATATTCTTCAGGTTAAGTGAAGCGCAGCGGAAGCGTGGTGGTGGCGACGATAATAAAACATGATTTAAAGCTTATATGTTTCTATGTTCAAAACTTGATCAAATAGTCGTATTTCATACATGTTGGATTTATTCGAGCGCTATTTACAAAATGCCATACATTATTATTATTATTATTATTATTATTATTATTATTATTATTATTATTATTATTATTATTATTATTATTATTATTATTTTCAAGTGGTGTTATATGTAATTGTTTTCTTTAAAGTGATATTATCTCATACAAATTATTTTTCATAATTTATTTATCTTAAAAATTAATCAAAGGTATTTATTTTAGTAACGTCCCCCATATTACTTTTATTTAAATATAACTGCTTCCGCTTGTGTTTTCGCTATGAAAAACTGGGGCGTTACATTTCAAAGTCACCCTTTTGTATTAATATTATTATTTGTTTTGGGTATGGTAGTTCATTCTATTTATAAATTGGGTTATCTTTATATTTGAATCGGTTCAATACCATCAATAAAACTTCTTAGCAGTTCTTTTATGTATGTTCTTATATTTAATTTTTA
The DNA here is from genome assembly GCA_014905375.1 of Phtheirospermum japonicum. Classification (NCBI taxonomy): domain Eukaryota; kingdom Viridiplantae; phylum Streptophyta; class Magnoliopsida; order Lamiales; family Orobanchaceae; genus Phtheirospermum; species Phtheirospermum japonicum. The sequence continues at coordinate 1,349,049 of BMAC01000043.1, forward strand.
GAATCTTATTTACAATATCATAATCTTAAGCCAAATAAAATGTATTGTTTTTAATTATATTTTGTTTTCTCGGAGCATTTATTTAAAAAAATAATTTGTTTTTTTTTGGTTTAGTTATTAGATGTAACTTATAATGTTAAATTATGCTTGGGATTCTAACAAATCAATAATTTCTTTATATTGATTACATCAAATTTTAAATCAATATATATAGATTTTATCAAGCATTTAAACTATTTACTACATATCCATAGGTGCAATATCAAATGTAATTATAAATACATTCTATACACCGTATAGGAAAATTATGGAAGTTTTTGGGAATTAAATATTGAGTATAATTTACCTTTTTTAATTTTGATTATTATTCAACGCTTCCTCTTTTCATTAACAATATTACATCAAACTTTAAATCAATGTGTATATTTACTGCATGTCAATTGGAATTTATATATATATATATATATATATATATATATATATATATATATATATATATATATATATATATATATATATATATATATATATTATATAAATATGATTAACTATCCTATATTCATCGATTTGTTAACAAATCTGATTACACGCGTTCGAAATATTCTAATTTAGTTAATAATATAATAATACTAAAAAAAGGTGTATTGATATATCAACCGCCTTACTTTATTACTTACCTTCATTATTACCTCTGAATAATAGTTTTGCTCTTTTAATCCCAATCATATCACAGGCTAAACCCTTGCAACACGCCAGCCAATACCAACACTCAAATACACTGTCAGAAATTGAGTAAAAAAATTTCGAGGAGGAGATAACTCAAACCAGATCAACCGATAAACTTAACCAAACGAGAAGATGAGCCTGATTCCAACGTTCAAGAAAACGATCTCATCACCGGGTTGTTACTACATGGTATAATTCTCATCCTTCTTAGATCTCTGTCATCATCTACATATAATATCCTTAAAATATTTTGATTTTCCAATGTCAAATCAAGTAAAATTTTAATCTTAGATTTTTTTAGAGAAAATCTAAACTGTAACTGGAAGAGTTTTAGATTAATTTGTTTTTTTAAATTGTTCATTGTCATCGTGTTCAGCAAAATTCAACATTATAAAATTTTTACAGATTTTGTAAAAATATTGTTTCATACAGTTAAGATAATTAATATGGAGGATTTGTGGATTCATTTGTGTACTGATTAATATGTGGTTGCAAACATTTTTATTTTGGAGAATCTTGGATTTGTTTTATTAATGATATGGATTTATTTTTTCAATAAATAAATCTTTGATGATACGGTGGTAAACGTTCATTGCATGCTCATTTGGATCTATTGAGACAATAGATAAGGCTGGTGGATTTGCTAAAACATTATTCGCATGTTCATAGTCTCTGTATGCAGATGATAAACTGTTGTCTATGAACCTTTATTGTTTATCATTTCAATATTCTGATTTCTTGAGATCAATTCATTGAATAGATATAGGATTTATCAAAACTGATATTAAGACCATTCTAAATAATCTGAGCAATATATTTTATAACTGTCTTCATCTTTATACATGAAGAATATTATCTATTCCCAATGCTTCACAATGATAACTGAATATGTCTTTTGTTTTTGTTGTCTAAATTTTCAGCAATTACCCAAAAGAATTTTACCATTCTTCGCTGAACATGAAGATCTTGAATTCATATTTCGAGATGGTGGATGTGTTACATGGAATGTCACTGTTGAAGTTCATGGAGATAAGGTTTGTTTATACAACTTCAGTTTGATAACAGTTAATATTATAATTTATTTCACATCTCATTTGAATTAACGCTTAGTGTTTATTTAGTTCATCAGTCAAATTGGATTATTTGTTTATATTTTCATGCGATGTCACTATTTTTTTTAGGGTCAGTTCGGACGTGGGTGGAGTTGTTTTGAAGAATGTCATTTCATAGCCGAGGATTGGTCGGTTGTTTTATGAACAATGAAGACCATATTTTTGATGTCATCGTTTTTGATGCTAATGGTGTTTTGAGTGTCCAACATTGTGGGTTTAATCCACATACGGATCTGAATGACCCTGGATTTGAGGTCAAAATAACCAAAACACATCTCGAACGTGGTCGAATTGTAAGCCTTATATTATAAAAATAATCTATTTTTTATTAAAATATTAATTTGTAATTTCTTGACAAATTTTGTTAATTCTGGTGTTGGATAGGCTATTCCAAAATTTTTCTGGAGAAAGGTCATTGTCGCCGAATATGGACGTGATAACTTTAAGAAAGCAACAGTTCGACACGGTGATAGATGGTGGAACGTTGATATCGTAAGTCATTCCGATGGTCGACATTTTATGCAGAATGGTTGCTTATTGTTTATTAACCATTTGATGTTGCCATTGGATGCCAAGATCAAGTTTACACTTTCAGAGGTTCCTGGATTAGTCTTCAATCTTATTATTATTGGTTAATTTTGTAATTTCAGTTCTTTTTAGTTTTTTATGTAATTTTAAAATAATTATAACCTGTTTTGTTATAATTTTTAATCTTTTGAATATTTTGTGGAATTCGTTCCAGCCTAGACGGTGCTATTTGAATGGCTTAATCTTTTCTTTTTTGATGACATTATGGTTAAGATTAATTAAATATATGCTTGGATTAAACTAACTTAATCATATTGACTAAGTATTTCAAATATTATTCAATAATTGTTCACGTAATTATTCCACTACCCACTGTTATATTGGATAATATGTTATTTTCAAATTTAATATTCTTGGTGCTTTATATAAGAATATATTGCCATAAACCGATCAGGGTAATTAATACATTTAATTTGTTAATATAAATGAATATTTTGATCAATCTAATATTGGTGAAAATGTACAGTAATTACGAGAATCCCGCATATGATTTCATTCATTAAATCATTATTTGTAATCTTATTTTGTAATTTAGGAAAATATAAAAACCTAATAATTTTGATAGAATCTCAGAGCAAATAAATAATCTCGATTAGACTGATTTGTGTACATATAAATATCTACATACAATCATTCATAGAATCTTAATTTATTTTTTTACTTATACGTTATTACCAAATAAATCCATATCACTATTTTAATGATTGACAAAACTTAAAAATCTTAATTATAAAATTAATATATTTCGTTTTCAATTATATACAACGTTCTATAGTCACAATATGAGATATTGAGATTTAAAAAAATTAATTATATTTATCACTACCTTAGTAGATGTATCTTTATACATACTAAGATATATTGTTTTTTAAATTAATTCTTATATTTTCTCAACAACCCTATATATATGTAGTTGCTAAGCATCTCTTTTCTACACTTCGTTCTCACCATTAAACAATATTCGTTATCACAACGGTTGAATACTTTTCACAAGCTATTTCCAAGATAAGGCTATTGTCTTTCTATTGAATTTTTTATATATATATTTTTTGTTTTTATAGCTGATGGATTCGAATATGCTACCTCAAAATCATCACCCAGCTCGCACACTTGCGCTGTATGAAGAAATTTTTTTTGGTATATGTGTTTAATTTATTCAACATTTAATCTATAAAAATTTTATGAAAATTAAAAATTACTAATTTTTAATATCTTATATATATCAGTATATATAATTTTAAGTGTATATATATATATATATATATATATATATATATATATATATATATATATATATATATATAATCATATATGAATTTTCTAGATAGTATAATATTAAAATTATGAATAGTTTATTTTATTTTAATTTTTCTTCCAGAAGTTCTCATTCGCAACCAATCTGAAATTTAGAAGGAATATTACATCTAACAAATCATTGGTTAGTTTTTCCAAACTAACTTATATATCAATATATTCATTACATTTGTTATAATAATGTTTCGTACCATTTAACTTCTAATTATTTTTGTGCAGTATGTTCCAAATATTTACTCATCGTACTTTCGAGGCTCTTTGCCTATGTTTTTCCAAATACGTAATTGGCATGGGTACACGTGGTCTGTAAAGATGACAACCATAGATGGCCTGATGTATCTGAAAGATGGTTTTGATAGAGTCATTTGATGGAATAGTATTGTCGTTGATCATAATTTGGTGTTAAAGTACAGTGGCAATTTGGTTTTTGACTTTACCATCTTCACCAAGGATTGGATTAAGAAAGAACCATATTATAATTATCGTAAGTACGAAATAAATACTGATGGACTTCCAAAATTTGAGGTTTAAGTCCTATCCATTCATATAAATAATGCATATTTGGTGAGCTCAATTTTTATTTTTTTAACAATATATTTTTCCTATCACTAAATAATACAACTGCTTTTTTAATATTATATATATTCATCTGTTATTTTTCTTATATTATACAGCCTATTCCAGTTGACTTCTACAACCAACATTTGAAGGATGTATACATAGGCCAGAACAACCATGTCACTACTTTTTTTGTGAACACATAGTTGATGGTCGAATTGGATGAAGACCAAGAGATACCATCCTTTCAGGCCGACTTTGATAAGTTCATTGACGACACGTTGTTGCAAGTCGGGGAACGCTGTGTGTTTGCAATTTATATATCACCGAATGAAAAGTCAGAAATATATTTTAATGTATCTTTCAAATAAATTTGTTACTTAATATTATGTATTGCATTTATGTTTTGGTTCCATATTATATGAGACTCTCAATTTTATATTATATATTTAACTTTGGTCGATTGAATGATTATTTCTATTGTTTTGGTGAATAGATTATATTTCTGAACAACTACTCCTAGAGTATATAATAATGTCTTCAAATTTTGGCCCTTCAATAAATATTTGAATAATGTAATTAAAACAACTATTAATCTTCCAATATTTTGTAACGAATAATATATCCCTAATTTTATATCAAGTCCGAAGCCATCTTCACATTTTATAAACTGTTGGTTATCTAAGGAATATTTTGTTTCTTAATAACCCGGTAGACAACCGTTCTTCATTAATCTATGTTTGTAATAAATTCAAATATTAGTCATTCTCTAATATTAATAATTATAGTATCTATAGTTTTATCCGAAGGCAACCGTTGTAAATTTGAGCTTATTATCCACCATCCACGTCGACATTTATTTATTTCAAAGTCACCCTTTTGTATTAATATTATTATTTATTTTGGGTATAGTACTTCGTTCTATTTATAAATTGGGTTATCTTTATATTTGAATTGGTTATATTTCTGAACAACTACTCCTAGAGTATATAATAATGTCTTCAAATTTTGTCTCTTTAATAAATATTTGAATAATGTAATTAAAACAACTATTAATCTTCCAATATTTTGTAACGAATAATATATCCTTAATTTTATATCAAATCCGAAGTCATCTTCACATTTTATAAACTATTGGTTATCTAAGGAATATTTTATTTCTTAATAACCTGGTAGACAACCGTTCTTCATTAATCTATTTTTGTAATAAACTCAAATATTAGCCATTCTCTGATATTAATAATTATAGTATCTATAGTTTTCTAAAAATCGTAGTATCTAATTAAAAATGTGTAACACATGTACCATTTATAAGTTTTTTATAAAGTATTGATATCTTTATTAATTAACTACAAATATTATTTATGAATTAAAAATTTATGAAATAATCATATGTCCTTCAAAAATAAAATGCCCTCCAAATATTGTCAATGAAACCCACAAGGTATCACCAAAGGATATAAACACACTGACTCTTAATTGACTTCCTTAACCGAAGAACTATTTTACATAAATCATACAATGCGTTGTTTTATTAATTTTAATTATCCAATCACAGATTTCTATAATATAATATATTAATAGCAAATTGATATGCTTAGAAAGGAGTCATTGTGTACATAAACTACCGTATATTCTATGTGCTCTTTTCTAATGATATTAATATAATAAAATTGGATGATTCGTTAAATCTAATTATCAAAGAAGAGATTTTATTTATTTAATTCACAATACCACGTATATGAATTTAGTAAAAAATTATCTATCTATCTATCTATCTATCTATCTATCTATCTATATATATATATATATATATATATATATATATATATATATATAGGGTTGGGTTCAAATGGAACCATGTCATTATATGCGAACCTAGGGACTAATCTTGACCATTAGATTGGATAATCTTGATGGTTGAGATTATGACATGTCAACATGGTAATAATTTAAAAAAAATTCATTAAATAATTAAAAAGGGTATTTTGGACATATAACGACGTTTATGAAGAGCACTAAATTGCTTTTTAGAAAGCACAGCGGATATATAACTGCAAATTCAAAATTTATAATAAAATTTAAATTTTCAACGAACCATAACTTTTTAAATTTTTATTCATTTTTAATGAAATATATATATCAAATTAATCACATTCTCAAGATCTACGATTTAAGATACATATTGCATATTTAAAATGTAAAAATAAATAAATAAAATTAAATTTAAAAATCTGAATATTAAAAGCATTGTATATGGACTATTTATAGCATTACACAAGTCTTTAGCAGTGCTTTTTTTTTATGTTGGCAGTGCTAGTTTTCGACAGTGCTTTTCTTGGAGTGTTTTTTTCTAATATTGCATATAATTACACTGTGCAATACTTGGAGTGCTTTTTCTAATATTGTTAGAGTGCTTTTGAACTACACTAATACTGCTTTTTGGCCCAACATTCAACCCTACCCATTCATTCAACCCTACCCATTCATTCAGCCCTACATTCATTAAACCCTACCCATTCAGAATTCAGCCGCGCCTACCACAACTTGCAACATAGAATTCAGCCGCCGCCGCTCGGGGCAAGACGGCGCTCGGCCACACCTGGGTCACCGGCCGCCTACCGGACGTCGCGGTGCCTTCACCACCGCCTACCAAATCCACCAAAAACCAAACCTCTGGTTGAATCCCCAAACTGACGCCGGATCCGCCGCGGTGGCCCAACCCAAAGACGAGGCCGGCGATCTGGACAGGATCCTCCACCGCCGCAAGAAGCCACCCCAGCAAACCGACGCCGGAGCCGTCGCGGGGGCCCAGACCAAAGACCCAACCAACCAAATTAAACAAATCATAAAGCTGAAAAGCTCAGCCACACCGCCATCACCCATCAACCACCGTCACCAACCCAAACCGCCATGACCCGAACGAGACCCGAAATCCAAAACCCAAAGGCCGACGCCTTTCTCAATTCAAAAGCCCGAACCACCACGAGCATCGCCCGTAGCAGACCCAAACCCGCCTTGCCATCCCACCTACCAACGCCTCACCGCCGGGCCCGCTGAAGCGAACGGCGGCGCTTGGCTGGCGACTGATGACGAGGAACGGCGACGCTTGGCTTGGCATCTCGGAAATCGGCGACGGCGCAGCGCCTCCCTTCTGCTCCAAAAAGGCGGTGGCTTTGGCGGGCTTCCGGCGGGTGAGGCGTTCGGTAGGTGGGATGGCAAGGCGGGTTTGGGTCTGCTACGGGCGATGCTCGTGGTGGTTCGGGCTTTTGAATTGAGAAAGGCGTCGGCCTTTGGGTTTTGGATTTCGGGTCTCGTTCGGGTCATGGCGGTTTGGGTTGGTGACGGTGGTTGATGGGTGATGGCGGTGTGGCTGAGCTTTCAGCTTTATGATTTGTTTAATTTGGTTGGTTGGGTCTTTGGTCTGGGCCCCCGCGACGGCTCCGGCGTCGGTTTGCTGGGGTGGCTTCTTGCGGCGGTGGAGGATCCTGTCCAGATCGCCGGCCTCGTCTTTGGGTTGGGCCACCGCGGCGGATCCGGCGTCAGTTTGGGGATTCAACCAGAGGTTTGGTTTTGGTGGATTTGGTAGGCGGTGGTGAAGGCACCGCGACGTCCGGTAGGCGGCCGGTGACCCAGGTGTGGCCGAGCGCCGTCTTGCCCCGAGCGGCGGCGGCTGAATTCTATGTTGCAAGTTGTGGTAGGCGGCTGAATTCTGAATGGGTAGGGTTTAATGAATGTAGGGCTGAATGAAGGGTAGGGTTGAATGAATGGGTAGGGTTGAATGTTGGGCCAAAAAGCAGTATTAGTGTAGTTCAAAAGCACTCTAACAATATTAGAAAAAGCACTCCAAGTATTGCACAGTGTAAATTATATGCAATATTAGAAAAAACACTCCAAGAAAGCACTGTCGGAAAACTAGCACTGCCAACATAAAAAAAAAAAGCACTGCCTGAAGACTTGTGTAATGCTATAAATAGTCCTATACAATGCTTTTAATATTCAGATTTTTAAATTTAATTATATTTATTTATTTTTACATTTTTAAATATGCAATATGTATCTTAAATCGTAGATCTTGAGAATGTGATTAATTTGATATATATTTTCATTAAAAATGAATAAAAATTTAAAAAGTTATGGTTCGTTGAAGATTTGAATTTTATTATAAATTTTGAATTTGCAGTTATATATCCGCTGTGCTTTCTAAAAAGCAATTTAGTGCTCTTCATAAACGTCGTTATATGTCCAAAATACCCTTTTTAATTATTTAATGAATTTTTTTAAATTATTACCATGTTGACATGTCATAATCTCAACCATCAAGATTATCCAATCTAATGGTCCAAGATTAGTCCCTAGGTTCGCATATAATGACATGGTTCCATTTGAACCCAACCCTATATATATTATTTTTTTTTAATTATGTAGGAATCTTTTTAACATAATTATGATAGATACTCTAATTAACATTATAAATAAGAATTAATATTATATATATATTATAATATATAATATATATTATATAAATAAATTATATTATATAATATAATATAATATAACACTTATATGTTATTTTAATTTTTATTATGATTTTTTTCTTTTACGTTTTTTCATTATTTTTTTCATTCCAAGTCCAACAATATCAAATTTGTCATTTTTTCTCAAAAAT
>BMAC01000043.1:1380207-1390665 GCA_014905375.1 Phtheirospermum japonicum
TCAGACAACAACCACATCAGACGACGACATGTACAGATTTTTTTAAGACTTCACGACACGTGCAAAAACACCATTCAGCACAGACGTGCACAAGGGAACACACTAATGTGCACAAACTGACACTGAATTGTGCACAAAACAAATCAGACAGCAACCACATCAGACGACGACATTCACAGATTTTTTTAAGACTTCACGACACGTGTAAAACACCATTCAGCACGGACGTGCACAAAGGAACACACTAATGTGCACAAACTGACACTGAATTGTGCACAAAACAAATCAGACAGCAACCACAGTCAGACGACGACATGTACAGATTTTTTTAAGACTTCACGACACGTGCAAAACACCATTCAGCACGGACGTGCACAAGGGAACACACTAATGTGCACAAACTGACACTGAATTGTGCACAAAACAAATCAGACAGCAACCACATCAGACGACGTGAAGTCTTAAAAAAATCTGTACATGTCGTCGTCTGATGTGGTTGTCATCTGATTTGTTTTGTGCACAATTCAGTGTCCGTTTGTGCACATTAATATGTTCCCTTGTGCACGTCCGTGCTGAATGGTATTTTGCACTGTGTCATGAAGTCTTAAAAAAATTTGCACATGTCGTCGTCTGATGTGGCTGTCGTGTGATTTATATTGTGCATAATTCAGTGTCCGTTTGTGCACATTAATGTATTTGCTTGTACACGTCCGTGCTGAATGGTGTTTTGCACATGGCATGAAGTCTTAAAAAAATCTGTGAGTGTCGTCGTCTGGTGTGGTTGCTGTACGACTTGTTTTGTACACAACTCAGTGTCAGTTTGTGAACATTAGTGTGTTCCCTTGTGCACGTCCGTGCTGAATGGTATTTTCCACGTGTCGTGAAGTCTTAAAAAAATCCGTACATGTCATCGTCTGATGTGGTTGCTGTCTGATTTATTTTGTGCACAATTCAGTGTCCGTTTGTGAACATTAATGTGTTCCATTGTGCACGTTCCTGCTGAATGGTGTTTTGCGCGTGTCATGAATTCTTAAAAAAATCTGTGAGTGTCGTCGTCTGATGTGTCTGTCGTGTGATTTTTATTGTGCACAATTCAATGTCATTTATGCACATTAATGTGTTCCCTTATGCACGTCTGTGCAGTAGCAAAATGGTGTTTGCACTTGTTATGCTTAAAAAATTATGCGCGTGTTGTCGTCTGACATGGTTGTCATCTGATGCTAGTGTGATTTGTTTGTGCACAAATAATTGTCAGTTTGTGCACATTAATATGGTGTTTGCACCTTTCACTAGGATTGACAACCACAAATAAATGTTACATTTGTAGCTGTATTAATAACTACTAAATACGCTTATTGTCACTCGAGTAATTCAAAAAGGCAATGGTGCATGAGCCAAGATGTATCATTACTTCAAAGATATTCGAAAATTTATTTTCTGATTTTTGTGTGTTCTTACCTCGAAATTTTACTTGGTATCGGTTATGGTTATAATAACCACTTGTTTGCATTGTAATTTGCAGGTGATTTGAGGAAGGAAGTAAAAATGGGACCAACTGGCATATATCAAGATCTACCATTAATATTATTTTCTTAATTTAGCAAATTGGGTTGTGCACAAGTAAGTGTCAATTTGTGCACAACAATGTAATGAATTTTGCACAATAGTGCAATAAATTGTGCACAATATGTCACTGGTGCAGACGCTCTTGCACTTTTGTTTATAGTGTTTCATGAATTCTGATTTAATTTTTTGTTCTTTCGGTACTAATTATGAGATTGAGGTGAAGGCTCTGTTTGCAACATCATAATATGATCTAGCAATATCAGTTTAACTTTATTTTAGAATCAAAATAAATATTACAACATTAGTTTCAGGATATGCACAATAGTGCAATAAGACCTGCACAATAGTATTACAAGTCATGCACAATATATATCAATACACAAATTATAAAAATACACTAGCAATTAAATTACACATGAGTTCGACAAGATATATATATAAAAAAATCACTAAAAAAATGAGAAAATATTTGCCGCAATTTTTGCCAGAATCACAAATTCTTTTCTAGAATGTGCAAGCCTAAAGTTAGAGTGTCTTCAGATGGTTCTTCATTACGTGGCGGAGGTTTCTCATTTGTGGTGAAGGTTCAGACTCCTCCTTATGTCGCAAAGGCCTCTCAAAATCACCACCATATGGTTCATACTTTGCCTTCTTTCTTCTTTCTTTTAACGACTCAATGTAACATCAACTTTCTTTGTGTTTCGGATCATTGTACCAGCAAACTGTATAAGATGCACATTAATAAGTAATAATTTGCATAATAATAAGAACTCATGTGCACATTAATAATAAATCTTTTTCAGAACAGAGCCACTCCAAATAACTTCTCAAGAATGAGGAGCAGAGCCGTCTCACTTAAAGCAGGTTTAACTTCAATGGAGGTTCTCGTTCCAACCTTTACATCTACGTCCGGTTCAACTACAGAACCTTTTGTTGCAACACTATTCTTCTTCAAGAAAGCAGCCGAAAATCCAGAAGCAAAAACCTAGAACGTATAGAAGGCAAGCTCAAACAAATTTGACCATATTGACAAGAAAAATATTAACTGTGACAAAAAAAGGAAAAAAAAATCATATGTAAGCACATCCCCGTTTAATAAAAAGAAACACATTGGTTATTTACATTCAAGGCAGAATAAGAAGGAATTAAATAAATTGAATCAATTATGAGAAATTAAAAAAAAAGTTAAAGAAAAGGAAAAGGAAAAAAGAAAGTGAAAAATAAATACTTTCTCAACGAACATAGAAGATCTCAACATAATTGATCAAAACTGTCTAAATAGACAATATATTCAAACTATTTATGTAGCCAAGTTTTTTACTTTTTTACTTTACCCCTTCAATTCTAAAAGCAAACTTACCTGTGGATCGGGAGCCGCAACCGGAGCAGGATCAACAATGCAGCCTTTAATCCTTCCCGTTAGATCACAGTCCACAAAATGTGCCCATATGCCACATTAATTTGAGATATTATATGTACACAGACCACAACAAACACTTTGCAACACACCTAAAACTGATATTCATCCCAAAATGCCTTTAAACTGGTTATAGTAATTGAACTATCACCCTAAGGAATCGAGCTTAATGAGCGTTCAAGATGAAAGACACGTGGACCAGATAATCAAAATCAAACATGTTGATGATTAGAGAGCTCATGATTAAGAAAAGTCTTTCTGTATATTTGTGCATAAACTACCAAATTAATTATTATGTACAAACTAATATCAATATATATGCTATAGCTCAAGGCTGCTCCGTATACAACGTCACTGTTGTTCTCAAACGAGAAGACTGCATAAAAGCATTACGAGCTCAAACGCATACTAAAACTCATAAAATAAAATCCAGCAAACTCAAACGCATGATCCAACACCCATATGCCATATTGAATTCCAAATACGAAAAAAATTCACAAAAAAAGGGGGGGGGGGAATGTACCAGCATTCTTGTTGGGAGAGATTTTCTTTTTTCGGTTGAAATTTTTGCGGAGTTTGTCCAATCAATTGGCGTATCTAGGGTTTCGGGATTTTGGAAGATGGAGAGGCGCCGAGGGTTCGTGGTTTACGAGAATGGAGGTAATTTGAAGACGCAATTTCAGAATTTTGAAGACGGAGAGGATATTGTAGACAGCGAAGGTTCGTGGTTTCCGAGAATTTTGGCAATTTGAAGATGCATAGGAGATGGAGCTTGCTGCAAAAAAAAAAATGGAGATAAGACGAAATGGAGAAGACGGGAGTGCTTAGTTGCTGAAATGGAGAAAGACACATAATTACAAAAATACCACCGAAAATCCATAAATTACTGAAATGCCATTGGGTAATTGCTGAAAAAAGGATTAAAATGATTGGCCAGGATTCATTCTCATTTCTCACCCACGGACCCATTCTCATATGATCCTATATATATATATATATATATATAATATATAATATATATATATATATATATATATATGGTACTGTTTTTGTATATTAACTATCGTATATCTTGGACTATATTCTTAACTAAATATATGTTTGATAAACATCATAAAATACAGTAATCTTCTCATTTAAATTAAATATCTAATCACATATTTGATTGATAAGTATCTAAACATCAATTTTCCCAGTTCTTAAGGTATTCCATGTATATAAATTACCATCAATATAATTTGTTTCTATCAATGATTTAATTAATCATTGTTCTTATTACCATAAGCCCTGTTAATTTTTATATAACTTCCCATTTATCTTCAGTTTTTTTTCTTAGCAGAAAATATATTTTAACATTTATCATTGATTGATTTATTTCTTAATTTTTTATTAACCATTCACGGAATTGATCTACAAGTATAATATTAGCAAGTTATTTGGTTTATAAGGAAGTCATGTTAAAATATAAAATATTGTATATCTTGATTTATACTAGTAGACAAAATATCTTTTCCATAAATAATTTGAAGACATTGACTCATTCATTCACTCTAATTATGAATCATATGTTTGATTTAATAAGTGTATAAATAGCAATTTGATATGTTTTTAAGAAAGTCAGCGTGTATATAATCTAGCCTATATATTCTATTATTTTCCGAAATAGACATAAATCAGTCATTATTCATGACTAGCTATAATCTCGGATAATTAATATTTACGAAGATTATGTGAAAATATTTATAGAACATATTTCCCTCAAATTATGGAATATCATTTCTTAAATTATATTAATCCAAAAATAATTATATTTACTTTAATTATATAAGTAGTGGCTTCAATAAGCTTTCATACGTAATCTTTAGTATAAATATATTGTTCTGTACATCATTTTTCACTACCACACCTTAATATTACATTACATTATATTTTCTGTTAATCCTTCAAATATAATGTCTTCGACTTGCGATTTCATTGACGATATTAATTCGTCCAAGGAAACTTGGAAGATTAATGTTCGATGTGTTTGTACATGGTTTACTTACTACAAAGATAATCCGGAAAAACCATTTAGTTTGGAGTTGATTTTGGTTGATGAGAAGGTTTTTTTTTACATCTCTAATTTTTGTGTTATAATCATATTGCCTAATTTGAATATTAATGACTAATATTTTTTTTAGGATGGTAAAATCCAAGCCAGTGTTAGAAATTATTTGTTTTCTCATTACCAACACAAGCTAAACGAAGGAAATTTCTATCGTGTTAGCAATTTCATCATTAAACAGAATGATGACGATTAACAGGAAACCGCACATCCATACAAGATTGGTTTTCATAACCATACTGGCTTGCGTGGTTTGAATAAACCTTTATCCATACCAATGTATGGTTTTAGGTTTGTCGAGATTAGTAATATACATTCTGGGAAAATTAGCGAAAGATGCTTGGTTGGTAAGATAATATATGTTGCGATTTGGGATTATAGTTGTAATAATTACTGTTTATGTATTCGCAAATAATAAATCTGTTATTATCTAACTTTTTTGATAGATGTAATTGTTGAAGTAATAGCATGCGATCATATAAAACCAGTTGAGAAAACAGGAGGGAATAGAACGACAACCAGATTACAAGATAACCTGTGAGACACTCTCCTCATGTGATTTATTTACTTTGAATCGAAAGTTAATAAAAATAATATCAACCTTTTGTCCATGAAATTTTTTAGGGATGAGACAATTTTATGCACTTTTTGGAATAAGTTTGCCGAGCAGATGGCAAACTATTGGAAAAGCAATTTTCAGAGTACGGTTGTCATTATTATCCAATTTATGATAAAGAGCTATAAAGGTTAATTTAAGATTTTCATTTCTCCAGCTGTCATTATTTATTTTTTTAATCACTACATTGTACTATAGTAAATTTTTATTAAATAAAATCTTAAAGAAGTACGAATATAAAGATATCCATATGATCATTAGGTGTTAAGGGCATACAAAATTCGATGTATCCAAGTCGGTTGATTATTAACGAGGATATTCCCGAAGTCTTGAGTTTTAAATCTAAGTAAGTTTGTATACTAATTTTTGTGAAACTACAACTTTTATTACTTTTGTTTTTAGATCTACATTTATACTTATGAATCATATTATTTTTGATGCTGGAATATCATGTTTAATAAATTTAATTAAAACATCATAGAAAATGGTCGTGGTCGTGATCTATCCTCTCGGAGTTTTTCCAACACCGATACAAGTCATGGTTGCGCGATTGCAGAGGATTTCAGCTCTTCTTTGGAATTCAAAAAGATTGTCGATTTGGATGACATAGCGGAGGTATGATTACTATGTTATACTATATATAAATAAATTATATTATTTATTGTTATTCTAATTTTTTTGTTAGTTATCAAGTTAATTTGTTTAAAATTTGTAGGAGGGCTTTTTTGTTGTGTATGGTACTATAATGAACATCCAAATGCCTTATAAATGGTTTTATAATGCCTGTGCCATACATTTTACTAATATTGATGATGCCAATGGTTCCAAGTGTAGAATATGTCTTTCTGTTCCAAAATCGACTGAACCAAAGTATGTTATATCAATATCAATCATCATATTCCAAACTTTTGATTTACAGTCAATAAACTTTGCAACATATCTCTATAAATATAATAATTTTATTTTATTTTATTCAGATTTAAGTTGACAGTGCGAATTCAAGATGACTCTGGAATAACTTCCTTTGTGTTATTTGATGAGCAGATTGAACCATTTCTGAAAAAAAAAGTGCATCAGAACTGAAGAAGGTTCTTGAAATGGTAATAATATATACATAATAATATATAGTTATAATATAGATCATGACTTCGGATTTCATCTATAGTTAATATAATGGTTCATAATTCAGTGTCCATCTATTGCTATTATATAAATTCTAATTCTATATTCTATTTTCAATTAGGATGATGATTATGATTCTTTCCCGGATGAGCTTGATCAATTCATAGGCAGGAAATGTTTGTTCAAGGTGGAAATCGAGAAGTACAGACTTACCTAACGTACAAGAATTTACGGTGTAGCCAAAATGACTGAAGATCTTGAAGTTATCAATAAATTTGTCAACAAAGAGATCTCTAGCAAGGTCAAATTTTAATATGGGATATTCTTATTTAATTATTTTTCATAACATATTTTGTTGTTACCGAACATTGTTCTGCACAAAAAATTTAAATCTATGGGGATATGTCATAATTCTATAGTTGGATATAAACTTTTTGTGTATTGCATTATAATATAAATTTGGAAATTTAAATATTGTGTAGGGGCTTCCATCTGACGATAATATCATCTCCATTCCAAGTGCTAGAAACCTCAATCTGGATTTCGACAATGTTAGCAGATTGACATCTTCACCTTTTTTTTTCCATTATGATCCTTACTATAATGTTTATATTTTTCTTCTTCCACATAACATAAATCTTTGTACTGTTTATTTATATTTGAATGATTTGAATGATATATAGCATGCTTTTTGTTTAATTGGAGACAGTGCGACGTCATCTGGAATTTCAACTCCGAAACGTGACCGTGCTAATGTCGATTTTATTGATGTTGATAATGCTGAGTACGAGTCACAACAATCTACCACTGCGAAGAAGGGGAAAGTGAAGATTGAGAAAGAATAATTAAAATCAAGCTTTTGGTGTTTGAATAAACAATTTTGTATTTTCATTCTACCTTATTTGCCATGAAACTATTTTATTCTTCCTAAGTTGATTTCGGTTGTTGAATAACAGACAATTATTATTGGTTGAATAAGTTTAAATTAGACTGAATTTCTCATTATTGGTATATTCTATTTTACCTTTTTTATACTTTGTTGTTATACATTGCAACCTACAGTTATGAAAATATAGGTAAAATATAGCTTGATGCAAAATAAGGTAAAATATTTGATGCCTAACATAAAAATATAATTTTGATTTTTGTAAAATGTTTACATTGTCTACGGCAATGTAATATTGTTAAGTCCGCTGAAGTTTTTTATGATTCTCTCTACACAATTAAAGGAATTATTAGTGCACCGATAAATATGTTATTAACTTGGAACATTAAAATATTGTTTAGGTATGTAAATGTATATTACTTAAGGTTCATTATACAACGTAAATAATTAATAAGAGCATTATAATGATATTTGGTAATTCTTAAATTAAGGATAAATAAGATCCTGAAGCGTGATCATCGGTCCAACATTATAGGATATTTATTCCATAAATATTCTAATAGGGCACGCATATAATTTTTTTAGAAGATATGTGGCACAGGTGTGTGCATATTTATGGGTTCCCGTATTATTATTATAATTATAAATTATAAATTACCATGTCCAGGCAGTACTAGGGCACACGCATAGTAATTGCCGCCTTGTTTATATCTTATACTGTCTTCATCTCACAAAAGCAACGACAAATATATTTTTTTTCCAGAAAGTTCTGTGGCCTTGATAATGTCTTCCAGGTTGGTTCCAACGTTTGTAAGGATTTTCATGGGAGCGGATTGTATGGCTTCGGTTAGTACCTATACTCATTACACCAGAGCTTTTGTAATTATTCATTCGATGTGTTCATATCTGCTGCTTTTTAGTTACAAATAATTTTCAATTTTTTTATTATGCTATGTACTTTGATGTTGTGTGTATAAACCCAAATTTCGACAATTGTAGAACAGAAAATTCTCGATCTAACCAATAATATATGAACTTTTCAGAACAAAATTTTGAAAGAAGCATCTTCGTATTTTAAAGATATAGATGATCTGCCATGTTTTACAATCCGGAATATTCGGGGTAGCTGCTAGATTATACAGCTTTTACGTCGGGATGGAGATGTATTTATTTTATCGTTTATTACTTTTATGTAAACATCTTAATTAATAATCTACTTTATGTAATTGAACAATCTCTTTCCAATATTTTGGGTTAACTTATTTTTACTTCTTGACAGATACATTTCGGTAATGGTTGGCGTAGATTTGTATCGGATAACAACTTGAAAAATGGTACGATGTTACTTATACAAATACCGAACCTATGATATTTGATGTTACAATAATGGATGCAATATCTATTGAGAGTATGGAATTAGCTGCAGAGGCTACCGAAAAACCTGTCCAGGCTCGACCTACTTCCGAGTCACTCTAAACAAAACTCATTTCGAACGTGACCACATTGTGAGTCATTGAATCATAAATATTGTATTATCGAATTAATATTCTTTAATCCAACGCACTAAATCTATTATATTTTTAGGTGTTTCCTAAATCTTTTTGGCGGGATTATGTAATTTCTTCCGACCGTTGCTCTAACAGTAATGTCATTATTAGGCATGAAATATTGAAGTGGAGCTTGCAAGTTAAAGAGGACAGTGATCGTTGTTGTATGCAATCTGGCTGCATACAAATTTTCAACACTTTGGTTTACAGGTTGACAGCGTTATCCAGCTCGAACTACTTTACGTGCCCGGATTGGTTTTCAATCTCACCATAATTTAAGAGGATTTAGCAATCAATGTCACCATGATTTTTACACGTCAGTGGCAGACGATTGATCAACAAGGTGTTCAAAGAGACTTCATTATTGAACATCTCAGTTTTAAAAACTTAAGTTTTTAGATTACTAATCTTATTCCATATCAAGCATTCATGTTAAGTTGCGAACATTTTTTTTATTAAGTGTCTGTGGTTTATTAATATTACAATATCATGCTTATTTTAACTTATTATTCACTGGACTATGTTTTATTTATTAAAAATGCTGCTGTTTATGTTAAGAGTAACACAACCAATACAAAACCAAAAATTGCAAGAAGAACAACAATAAGATAGCAAAAAACGAGTGGGAAAAAGTGCTTAACTTTTATTCCTCAAAATCAGTTCGGATCGGCCCTAGCCAGACCCTTTTTACAGGTGCTTGACCTTGAAATACAAGTTTTCTCTCTCTAAAGCTCTCTATCTTTCTCTCTCTAAAAATTTGGGACCCCTTCTCTCTCTCTTGGAGAGGCTATTTATAGTTTTCCATCAAAACCCTAATTAAACACATGGCACTCTCTCATTGGCCACTCCAAAAATATCTATTCTCATATCCACCGCCTCAGTACCGACCTCAGACATTTCCGCTGACTTAATGCCGAGCCCGTCAGCTCGGTGCTTCTCCTGGCCGGCCTCGCTAGGCGGGAACGCCCAGCGCTTTTGCCCAAATCCTTTGCCACCCTCGGAGTGATCTCTGCTCGGCAGGCCTTCCGGGCTCGTCAGATCGGCTATCCCTCTGGCCGGCAGGGGTAGGCGGAAACGTTCGGTATGGCTTTCACACAGCCCGCACACCCTGCTCGGTAGGCTTTCCGAGCTCGGCAGCTCTGCTATACCTCTGGCCGGCAGGGATGGGCGGGAACGCCCGACATGGCTTTCACACAGCCC
>BMAC01000043.1:1392385-1407320 GCA_014905375.1 Phtheirospermum japonicum
AAAAAATCTGGTCCACACATATTATTAGATCTACGGCCTGGATTGATCCCTAGGTTCGCATATATTGACGTGGGTTCGTATATATAAAAGATTAGGTTCATGTGAGAACCAATTCCCTAAATCTTTCCTTTTTATCCTTAATCTTGCATCATTTAAATTAGCATCACATATAATGTAAAATAGCAGTTCCTAAAGTTCCCACCTAGGGAATTGGTTCTCACATGAACCTAATCATATATATATATATATATATATATATATATATGAAATTACTTTTTAAATATTTTAATACACTCAAGCCAATTATTTTTATTTTAGATAAAGTAAAATAAAAAATTATCGTGCAACGCACGGGCACAATACTAGTATATATAAAAGGAGAGGCCCGGAGAGAGAAAAAAAGATGAGTAGGAAAGAGAAAAAAATACCACGTAAATGCCATGTAGGATTATTTTCTTTTTTTAGTTATGTATGGATTTTCTTAACATAATTATGATAGATACCTTTTTAAATATTAATTATGATTTGGTTTCTTTTTTTAATTAAAAAGCCACCTATGATTAGTTTCCTCTTTTAATTATGTAGGAATCTTCTTAACATAATTAAGATAGATACTCTAATGAACATTAAAAATAATAAGAACTAATATTATACATACATACATACATACATACATACATACATACATAATCACTTATATGTTATTTTGAGTTTTTTTCTTTTATGTTTTTTCGTTATTTTTTTCATTTCGAGTCCAATAATATCAAAGGGCGCGAATATACGCACCCCAAAATATTATTAGTTGACCCCAAAATATTTTAGACAAAAATAGTCATAAATGAAAAGACTAAAGTAACCTGCAAATAATATATAATTAAAATTGAAAAAATAAAATTAAGAAATGCAAGAAGAAGTCCTTCCTCTCTCCCAAACTTCTTCTCCGCTGTCTGAACCGACCCCCGACATGCATCATGGCGCCGCCACCGCCTCTATGGGTGTCTCCGTCTCTTCCTCCGATGAATGTTCAGCCGCAACAAAGTCAGATTCTCGCGTCGGCTCCACACGCGATGGCAGATGCTTGCTCCACGGCACCATCACCTCACCTGCCACTGTGGGTGGCTCCGTCTTTCCCTCTGAAGAACGCTCAGCCACAAGATAGTGTCGCTCCGGTTTATTTCCAATCGCCTGCGCAGCCGCAGTTATTTTCCCCGTCGTGCTCAGATCCGCTTTTGGCGCCTGCGCATTGCCTCTTGTGTGGCTACCGTCTGATCTGCCCCACCAGTTGTCGAGCGTTGCTCCGGTCTTGCCCCAGCCGCCCGCACTAGCGCTGCCCCTCCAGTCCACCACGCCGCCCTTGATTTTGTTGCAGGGCGCTCCGCCTCGCTCTGAGGATTTTTCTTGGTCGCCACCGCCTGATATGGCGCGAGTCAGTGCTGCCAGAATCCCGACATCTCCTTGGCTCCCTCATCTCCAATACTGTTGTCAAGCTTCCAATTACAACATACGACTTCTAGTAAAGTTGATACCATTAAACACTATTAATTGATCCACACCTCTTCAGCCACATTTCTTCTGTTGCATCCAGTCTTCAACATTGGGCCACCGCCTTGGGAACCAAATGACTGACATCCCTTTTCTTTTCTTTTTTGCTTTATTATTTTTTAATATATTTTCTATTTTATTTTTATTATTATATTATTTATTATATTATATGGGGTAAAATGGGGTATTTGTGGGGTTGATTTAGTAAAAATAAATATATTTTAAAAATTTTTGGGGTGTACTTATCAATTGGGGTCAACTAATAACATTTTGGGGTGCGTATATCCACACCCAATATCAAATTTGTCACTTTTTCTAAAAAATAATTT
This sequence comes from Phtheirospermum japonicum, assembly GCA_014905375.1. NCBI lineage: Eukaryota > Viridiplantae > Streptophyta > Magnoliopsida > Lamiales > Orobanchaceae > Phtheirospermum > Phtheirospermum japonicum. The sequence goes on from BMAC01000043.1 coordinate 1,394,257, forward strand.
GATCACTTTATTTAATTAAATTATACAAAAATGTACAATACAATATAATTTGATATTATTATTATTGGTTATCAAAACGTTGTTTATAAACTATTATTATGATTCAATACTTCTTTATTTGAATCGATCTCATAAATAATGTATTTTGTTATTATCTCAGAAACCGCGTAAACAATAAAAGTGCAAACCCAACATTAAGTAGAATGAACTACAATAGATTTGGAAAAAATATCAACTAATTCCAAAACAAAAAAGGGGAAGGCCGACTCTGAAAGCAAATGTTGCTAAACACAGTAATTTTGAAAGTATTCATGTCATACTTAATTTCGATTGAAGCTCAAAATTGAATTTATTCTGTTAGGTATGCATTTGTAATTTATATACTAATCGCTTCAACATCATTGTAATATTTATAGTTTATTAATACTTATACTATCATTTGCTCATTGTGCGGAGAAAAAAATTATCTTCACATGAAATTGTTGCAGACCTACAATCCACGTTAGACAATGAGAACAATTAAAAAAAAAACATGTAAGAGAGAAAAAAACTCACGTAGGATTATTTTCTTTTTTTTAATTATATAGGAATTTACTTAATATAAGACCTAATTAATATTAAAAATAACAAGATCATTTATATATATATATATATCACTTTTATGTTATTTTGATTTTTATTGTGAGGTTTTTGTTATTTTATTTTATGTATTTTTGTTTTTATTTTTTGTGAGTCCAATAATATCAACTTGACATTTTTCTCAAAAGTAATTTGACCACTATTTAAAATTAAATTATATATAAATGATAACATAATTCAGTATTTATTTTATTGGCTATCAACATGTTATCTATCAAATATTACTACGATTCAATACTTTTTATTTGAATTAATATTATAAATAATGTTTAATATTAATGAAGATTTAATTTTTTCTTAAACTATGAGGAGTTTTCTTAACATAATTAGGATGGATACCCTAATTAATATTAAAAAAATAAATAAGATAATTTGAATATATATATATATATATATATATATATATATATATATATATATATATATATATATATATATATATATATATAATTCTTTTTTATTGTGAGTCAAACAATATCAAATTTGTCACTTTTTCTCAAAAATAATTTTACCACTTTTTTTTTTATTAAAATATGCAAAATTGCACAATGCAATACAATGTAATATTTTTTTTATTGTCTATCAACATATTATTTATCAAATATTATTACGATTCAATACTTTTGATTCGATCTGGTTTCATAAAATAATGTATTTTGGTACTATCTCAGTAATCATGCAATACAATAAAAGTTTGAAACCAGTATCGACGTGGAATGAACACTTTGGTATCAACTATAATAGATTCGTAAAAAAAGATCAAATAACATGTTATTTATCAAATATTATTGCGACTCAATACTTTTGATATGAATTGATTTTTTAAAATAATGTATTTTTGTTACTATTTCAGTAATCATGCAAAATAATACAAGTGCGAACCAGCATCGAGTGGAATGAACACTGTGGCATCAATTACAATAGATTCGTAAAAAGATCAACTAATTGTCTATTGGTTGTTGGTGATATGGTCCACAAAGTTGAAGCAAGAGAGTAGAAAATAGATCTGGTAATTTGAAGCATATCAACGAGTTGCATCCTTTGTACGTTGCACTACACTATCCCTTACTATTTCCATGTGGTAAAGACAACCACAAGAAAGACATATCTTTTTTTGAACCTCGAAAACCTAAAGACAAGGGTAAGAAATATGTGAGCCAGATGGAGTTTTTTCTCACTGCTTGCATGAAAGAGACACGGAGGTACTCACTGTTTTATATAGTCGACGACTCACACAACAATTCATAATTGATGTATATACAATTATTGAATCTTCAAAATTGTGATACATCAGAACTCATAAAAAATTATGAAGTGAGATGTACAGTGGGATTGTTGATGTAGTGTTATGAGGTGAAACAGATGGCTAAAGTGTTGGTACTCATGTTGTCTTGCCCGCGATATTTACTAGCTGTTCTCCGGAGGGTCGATTCACATAATTTTTATATATTACTGAATTGTGTAGCTCATTTAAATGTTAAATAGTGTAAGCAATTTAGATCTGTCAAGTATTTGTTCAAATATGTCAATCAATGTAACTATAGGTTCACTATAACATTCTATCAGAACAAATGTGGGGATCCAGAGGATAAAAAGATTGATGAGATCAACATGTATTATGATTGTCATTACATTTTTCCATGCGAAGCAGCGTGGAAAATATTAGTTTGAGTATAAAACTCCACCTATAATGTGTTTGAATTTTCATCTTCCAGAAGAGTATAATGTATTGTATAATGATAATGATCAGTTGAACGCAATAAAACGCAAGTAATAAAATACCATAACATGTTTTAAGTTGGTTAGGGGCAAATAAGAAAAATCTGAAAGTACGAAATTTGTCTTATATTGAGTTTCCTAAAAAATTCTTTTTAGTACTCAAAAACAAAAGAATGCACACCTAGGAAATTAGATTTATTTTCATTAGTACGAATTTACTATATTCCACCAAAATTGATAAAGTCACGGATGCAGTACAAATGACCAAGGGTGGTGTATTACTTATCTATAGATACAGATGGCGCTTTCTACAACTATCAAATCTAATAGTGGAATTGTTCTTAATGTAATATCTAACGACATAACTTCTCTTCTTCTTTCGAAAGGAAGAACTGGGCATTCTAGATTTAGGGTTACTTTTAATATCCACCAAGATTTCGATCATTACTGGTACTCCACTAGCAAAATTAATGGTGTATGCGCATCTCATTATTTGGGGCGAAACCCCAATGATGCATAACCATTATTTTGAAACTTTGGACAAAACATTGAAACATGTGATGAGATCGCAAAACAATTCTAATACGCAGCTTCCATTTGGTAACAAAATAATAATTATTGGTGGAGATTTTTATCAAATTTTGTCCGTTATCCCAAAAGGCAAAATAGACCTAGTTCACACAGTGATCAAATCTTTGCATTTATGGACTCATTACATAGTTTTGAAGTAGACCAAGAACGTGGTGCTGCAAAATCATAATTTAGATCCCAATTGTGTCAAGTTAAAAAAATTTGTCTGCTCGATAAATAGTATAGGAGATGTAATAGTTGGAGGACCAAATGAATGGTTTCGTTCAAATTAAAACCCATGTTATCTATTATTGAAAGATGATGATGAGCATGTTTCGTCAATTGTGGTCAGCACATATCCACAATTTGGAAAAACTACCGAATGCTTCGCTTATTTGGAGGGTTGTGCTATTCTTTCCCCAACACTTGATGTCGTCAATTTGATTAATAAATATATGATGTCATAAAATGATGGAGAATGTAAAGTATATCTTAGCTCTGATAATGCATGCAAATCCGATTCAAACATTAACATATTGTAGAATGTCCACTCACCAGAGTTTCTAAATACCATTAAGTGTTATGGATTGCCGAACTATGAGCTAAAACTAAAAAATAGAATTCCACTCATGTTATTGAGAAATATCGATCATCCCCTTGTGTTGTGTAATGTTGGTTGTTAACTTGATGATCATATTGTATAAGCTAATATTTCTCAAGGAAGCAATGCAGGTGAATTATTGTTAATCCCTAAAACGACTGTTACATTATCCAATCCGAGGTTGCCTTTCAAGTTCCAATGATGAAAATTTCCTCTGATTGTGTCATATGCTATGATGATCAACAAAATTTAAGGGCAGTCTCTCTATCACGTTGGACTTTTTCTGAAAAAGCCAGTTTTCAGTCATGGCCAGTTATACGGTGCTATATCAAAGGTGACCAATCGTAAGGGTTTAAAAATATTGATCGACGATGACGAGAATAAACATAGTAACAAAACAACAAATGTTGTGTATAAGGAAAATTTTCATAATTTGTAAAGTACATTCCTTCTAATAACAATCATTTTATGAATCAGGTTATATCATTATGAATACTATTCGATCTTTAAATAACATTTAAACGATTTATATATAGAGAGCGGTTATGGTAAAACTATCTCTGGTGTGAGAACCAGTGATGGTTCGTACTGAAATACACACACAGAGATATATATAACTTAAGTATACATATATACAACTACTTCTTTAAATATTTTAGTACATTTAAAACAATTATTTTTATTTTAGATAAAATAAAATAAAAAATTATCATGCAACGCACGAGCACAATACTAGTTTATATATAATTATTACACTGGCATTTTGTTAAATATTTCAGATGTTGTAGATGCAAATCTCTCTGCGGCAAATTCACAAACATTCGGTACATTATGTGAAGACTTATCATATATAGTCAACAAATTGTCTTTATATATTGCCATGAAAAATGTTTCTGATGTTTATAGAATATTAATTAATTTAATGATCATTAATCGTGTAGATATGTAAAAATTAATATATTAGAAATATATGTTTTATATAATTATTGATATCAACTGCCATATAATCATATAACTTTTGATTATGAAAAGGACTGGTTCAATATTATGAAAGGTATTACTTCTGAAATTTCTAATCAAGAAAGTCTAAGTTCAAGTGCAAGGAAGATCCAAGAGTCAATAATGGATAACAAAAGAAATGAAAAAACACAAGGTAACTATTCTTCACTTTTAACTTTGAGATTATTGATTTTATTTGGGTGTACTTATTGAAATTAATATTATTTCATTTTATTAATATGTTGTTATAATTATAATTTACAAAAATTACATTTAATAAATACTAACATTATAATACCTCAACTTACTTCATATGTGAGCCTACACATACTGTACGATACAGATTAATAAAATGAAATATAGTTTCTCATTAATTACGCATATTGTTTTTGTACAATTTCTTAGAATAATAACATTATTTGTGAATAATTGAATAAGAAGATTATTTCTGTGTTTTTATTTCTAAGTAGTCAAATTATGGAATTATTTATCAATTGCTGTTTATATGAATTACTGTTGTGCTCCCTAATTTACACTTAGTTTTATTTTGTGTATAAATGAATAATCTATGATCAAACATTTGGATATTTTGTTGGATTAATTTAGTAATTTTGATTACTAATCCTCAATCCAATGAGAAGTCTGTCTATAACTTTACATTTCTTCTCTTTTTTTTTCAAATATTATTTCGTCTCTGAATTTGAATAAAAAACTGGGTTTTCGGAGAAGTGATTTGAATTTAACTTGCATTAATTAAATCTATCTTTTATGTTGTAGGGAATATTCAGTCCCAGTCACAATTACCGTCCGAAATAACTAATGGTAAGCAATTAACTATCTATCTATTATTTAAGGATTAAGACATTTCCCCTATTTTTTTTCGCACCGAAATAAATTGACTTATCAAGGTTTATTATTTTGTAATCATAAAAATAAATCCATATGAGTATTGTATTTACTTGAGAATAATGTTTGTTGTTTTATTGATAAGATTATAATATGCAGTTTCTGCCGCTAATGCAAGGAATGCTAGAAGAGTTAATTTGCAAAATCGTCGTGCAGGTCAATGCAATTTTTTTAATCCCAAACTAACAAATCAAACTATATTTTCATTCCCCAGTATGATATATATTAACAATGTAGTCTTATTATCATTATTATATATTTTATTACTTATTAATACAGCGTCTAAGAATAAAGGTTCTACGACAAACATTCAAGTAAATCAACCAGCATATATGACACAAAAATCTTCAATACATAGTAAAAGAACTTCCCATCATCGTTGTTGCATTATTTAATTTAATATGTTTATGGTTTTAATATTAAATATTTTTTATCTATCAAGTATTACACAAAGTGAAAATACGAATGAAGAATATAGATTACACAACTTATTGTTTCTATATTGCTCAACAGAAACCCATCCTACACAAAAATCAACTTTCGTACGTCGACAACGCAGAACTGTGTATGAAAAAATGATAGACTCAGCAGGTTTATTTTCCAACTATATATATTTAAATAAATCAAAAGATGTAATTTAATTGTCTAATATGCTATGCACCATAAAATCTTTTTTCTGTAAGGGTATGTGGATAATGGTGATCCATCCTTTAGCTGTAAATTCTGCCATGCCATAATATGGTACGATGAAAGAAAAGAAAAGTTGAGCAAACCAGAGTTTCCAGTCTTCACTAGATGTTGTGGTGAGGGAAATATTGAGTTGCCATTCCTAACAGAACCCCCTGTGCTTCTAACAAATTTGATGCTTGGCAATAATAGGAGAAGTAAAAAATACATAGATAATATACGTGGATACAATAGCATTTTCAGTTTCACTTCCATGGGAGAAAATATAGACACATCCATCAACAAAGGTCAAGGACCTTATGTCTTTAAGTTGAAGGGTGCAAACTATCACGGGATGGGAAGTTTATTGTCCGTAAATGGTTCATCCCCCAAATTTTCGCACTTGTACATATATGATACTGAAAATGAAGTTCAAAATAAGATGACCGCAATGGGGTATGATATCAAATTTTCTTTTATAATTTTAAAATCCTATTTTGCACTTTTAATTTGTTGTCAATGCTGATATAATTATTTGCATTATGTAGTAATAGTTCAGAAGGAAGGTCAACTACCTTTGATCCTACAATAATTGAAAATATTAAAAATATGCTTGATGTGCAAAATCCATTGGTGTAGTCATTTTGAAGTGTTAGAGAACGTTTCACAGCAGAGGAACAATCTAGTCTTAAATTGAAACTTATTGGTGGTAGAGAATCTGGTGGTAGAACCACTAATCTACCAACTGCAAGTGAAGTGGCAGCTCTTATTCTTGGTGATTTTGATGATGCTTTTGACACTAGGGATATCATTATTGAAGCGCAGTCTGGTGCATTGCAAAGGATAAGTGAGTTACATCCTTCGTGTCTAGTGCTGCAATATCCTTTGTTATTTTCTTACGGAGAAGATGGCTCCAGGATTGGGATTAAACATAGTGATAAATCTCGGACTACTACATCAGCTATAAGGGACAAACTGACGCTGCGAGAGTTTTTTGCATTTAGGATACAAGAACGACCATGCGAGTCAAAGATTCTTCTATCTTCTCGAAGGCTCTTTCAATAATTCTTGGTTGATGGATACACATTGTTCGAGTGTGAAAGGTTAAAGTTTGTTAGGTTTAATCAAGTACTCCTGAGAACAGATAAATTTAACAAACTCAAAGATGCAGCTACGAGGGGTGAAAAACGAGCCACTTCTGTTGGTAAGAGAATAGTGATGCCAACTTCTTTCACTGGGGGAGCTCGGTATATGATCCAAAACTACCAAGATGCAATGGCTATCTGCAAGTGGTTTGGATATCCGGATCTGTTTATTACAATCAACTACAACCCAAAGTGGCCAGAGATAACCAGATATTTGAACTTGAGGTCACTGAAATCCGAAGATAGGCCGGATATCGTATGTCGTATATTCAAGATCAAACTGGATCAAATAATCAAGGACATGAAAGAATTGGAAATTTTTGTCAAGACACGAGCAGGTGATATTAATTCTTATCACACACCCTATTTTTTAGAAAATAGAAATTTTTATTATTGAATCCCCATATATATAAATTATCTAGATATATGCGTTATTATTGGATTCTAATTGCATCTGTGATTAATTTATTTGGTATGATCTTTGGAAATATTTGCTTTTTTGTTAACTATTTAATAATTCATATATATTACATTTTCTAACCAAACGATGAATATTTAAATTATAGTTGTTCTATCATCAAATAATTTTAATCTGTTTTTTCCATGAAGTTATATACACGGTGGAGTTTCAAAAGCGAGGTTTGCCGCATGCTCATATCCTTCTTTTCCTAGACCGCGACAGTAAACTTCCTGAAGCGGAAGATGTTGATCAAATTATTTCGGCAGAGATCCCAAATAAAGAAACTCATCCAAGGTTGTACGAATTGGTGACTCAACACATGATGCATGGCCCCTGCGGTTCTAAAATAGTGAGAGCATATCTGAAGAAAGGAAAGTGTACTAAGGGCTTTCTAAAGAAGTACACTAAAAGAACTACTGTTGATGATGATGGTTACCCAATGTACAGGAGAAGAGATACGGGAAATGTAGTGGTTATGAATGGTATCACGCTGGACAATAGATATGTTGTTTCGTATAGTCCTATGCTATTGATCAGATACCAAGCTCACATTAACGTTGAGTGGTGCAATCAGTTTAAATCCATCAAGTATCTTTTCAAGTACATAAATAAGGGCCATGATCATGTGACGTTGTCTATAACGGAATATGGAAAAGATGCAAGTGGAAAGGAAGAGATTTTTGATGAGATTAAAAACTACTACAACTGTAGATATATATCTCCATGTGAGGCTGTCTGGTGTATACTTGCTTTGGATATACATTACAGGAATCCATCCGTACAGCGCCTAAGCTCCCACCTAATTGATGAACAACCGGTGTACTATAACGATGATGACATGATCGATAGAGTTGTTGTTGAAGAAGACGGACGGGACTCGATGTTTCTTGCTTGGATGGAGTGCAATAAGAAATATCCTTATGCCAGAAAATTACCCTATACGGAATCCCTAACAAAATTTGTTTGGAATGGCACACCACGTGTTTGGACTGTTAGACAATGTGGCATTAGAACTGGTAGGTTGGATTACGTTCCTCCTGGTTTTGGAGAGGCATACTATTTGTCACTGATGCTACATCATTCTCGGGGCGCAACCTCACACGAAGATATACGAACAATTAATAACGTTGTGTACCCAACTTTCATGGATGCATGTTACTCTCTAAGATTGTTGGATGATGATAAGGAATACATTGATGGTATTATCGAGGCGAGTTACTGGGGTTTACCAACATTCCTTAGGAAACCTTTTACATCATTGCTACTGTTAGGAAGTATTTCAAGACCAGAATATGTTTGAGAAAAGACGTGGCAGTTTCTGGCGGATGATATCCTATAGAGACAATGCAAAAATCTTGGGATAGATGGTATTTATTATTTTTAAGTATTTCTTAGCAAAAATAATTAATACATTTTTTAGCAAATGATTAATTAATTTTCTCATATAATTTAATGATGTCATTTTATTAATTATGTAGGTTTGCAGTTAACTGACGAGCTATTGAAGAATTTTACTTTGATCGAGTTGGAAAAGATTTTTCAAAGTAATGGGAAATTGCTCAAAAACTTCGCTGATATGCCCATTCCCGATGATGCTTTGATTAACGACGGAAATAACAAACTGATCCAGCAAGAACTTAATTTTGATAGATTCCTTCTGGAAATTGAGCATCGCAATCTATGCTCATTATTAACTAATGAACAGAAAGGAATCTATCGTGAAATAATAAGTGCTACCTCATCAGTCAGGGGTGGTGTTTATTATGTTTACGGCTATGGTGGCACTGGTAAAACATTTATTTGGTGAACATTATCAGCAGCTTTACGGTCTAAAGGAGAAATTGTTCTTAATGTTGCTTTAAGTGGTATTGCGGCCCTTATACTTCCTTCAGGCAGAACTGCACATTCAAGGTTCGGTATACCTCTGACTATAATGGAAGATTCAATGTGTTCAATTACTCCTGGTACTGAATTAGCTGCTCTGATGGATCAGGAAAAACTAATCATTTGGGATGAGGCCCCAATGATGAGTAGATTTTGTTTGGAAGCTCTGCATAAGAGTTTAATATTTATTGCACCTGAGGAAAGAAAGAACCTAATATTTGGAGGTAAGGTTGTAGTTCTGGGTGGAGATTTCAGACAAATTCTTCTAGTTGTTCCAAAGGGCAGTCGATAAGATATTGTTTATGAAAGTATACGCTCATCTCGATTATGGGAACACTGTAAAATCTTGAGGTTGACGAAGAATATGAGGTTAACTATTGGACAATCATTGACCGCTTCTGTTGCACAAGATATCAAAGAATTCTCAGAGTGGATACTAAAAATTGGTGACGGTGACATTGGTGCTGAGGTGGATGGTGAAACTTTTATTGATATACCGGAAAGTATACTTTTATAAACCACGGGTGATCATGTTGCCGCTATTGTCGAGAGCACGTATCCATCTATTTTAGAAAACTTTGGCAGTGACTCATTCTTTGAGGAAAGAGCTATTCTTGCACCCACTAATAGCATTGTTGAAACAGTTAATGATTATGTATTGTCGATACTTCCAGGTGATGAAAGAGAATATCTTAGTTCCGATACAATTTTCAAAACATATGTCAACGGGGAGGCTTAGCATCAAGTGTACTCAACCGACATTCTTAACTCAATAAAGTGTTCAGGGATACCTAATCATATTTTAAAGTTGAAAATTGGTGTCCCGGTTATGTTGATTCGAAGCATGGACCAAGCAGCAGGTTTATGCAATGGTACGAGGTTGGTTGTTACACAACTTGGAGATCGTATTATTGAAGCAAGGATTCTATCAGGCAACAATATTGGGACCAAGGTATATATATTCCATGAATGACATTGAGTCTCTCTGATAGTAGGGTGCCTTTCAAATTCCAAAGAAGACAATTTCCACTCATTGTATGCTTCGCAATGACTATAACAAGAGTCAGGGGCAAACTCTTTCCAATGTTGGGTTATATTTGCCAAGACCAATTTTCAGTCACGGTCAGCTTTATGTTGCGATATCTCGAGTTAAGAGTCGTAAAGGGTTGAAGATTCTTTGCTGCAATGAAGATAGCATCATTGTCAATAAGACATGTAATGTAGTTTATAAGAAAGTCTTTCAGAATTTAAAATGAGAAATAAATCTTATTTTTTGTAGGATTTTTTTACGTGCTTTATTCGGTAATTATTAATGGATAAATTTTATTATTATTTGTGTAATTACTCGATATGCCCGCGTAACACGCGAGTTTCACACTAGTGTTATATGTGAGTATAATCTAGTGGTATCTTAAAATTGAATCGTCAATTTAGGGAGTAAATTGACACCAATTCTTCAATATAATAATTCTCAATTAACATTAATTTTATAATCAAATGAGAAAAAAAATGAAAAATACCTCTCGCATATTTAAGAACATGTAATAAATTTATGAACATGTAAGGAATCACAATTTCAAATCATTAAGGTCTTATATAATGCTGCCAAAAAAATATTTGTTAATGAAATCAACCATTTTGACTTAATTTGATGTATATCATATTGACCTAATTTGATGCTAAGTTAAATAAGGAAATAAGTTTTAATTGAATTAATTTAAGGATTGATCTTGGGCTATTTTTAAATTCAATTGTTGAATTAGTAGGATTAGAAAGATAAGAAATTTCCCAATTACCATTAATTTTATAACAAAATAAAAATAAAAATTACCTTTCATAAATTTAAGAACATCCACCCTATTTGTTAATGTTGTTGACACCCTAGCCTATGTGTCAAACGGTCATTGCTTCGAATGACACGTGTCAATGCTCTGTAGGTCCGGATGCTGAGTTGCCAGCTTCTAATGGTTTGTGTTAAAATGTTATCTATTGGGGATTTTTTGGCTTGGTATAAATAACAACTTTTTCCCATAATTTATTTCTACATCAAAACTAGGGTTTCTCTATCCAACAGAGCCTCTCCATCCTCTGTTGCCATAATCAAATCTGCTCTATCCTCTCTATCGTATTCAATCATTTCTCTATCCAACAGAGCCTCTCTATAGGATGTTTAAATTTTGAGAAGCAGATCTTCAATCGTTTCTATTATTTGTGGTTGGTTTTTTTTCCAGATCTGCAAACATTTTTCAAGATTTGATGTTTGGTAATGACTGATTTATTAGGATTAATTATGTTTTTTTTTTCTTTTCATTCGTATTAAATGGGAATCAATTTCCTGATTAAGGTTGGATTTTATTGCAGATCTTAGAACTTTTTTGCAGATCGGAGGTTTAAATTTATTTTAATTTTATTTTCTTTTGTATTAAATCCCAATAATATTTCTGATTTGGCGTTCGATTTTAATAATTTTTGCAGATCTTCAATCATTTCATTTATTTCTGGTTGGGTGTTTTTCCAGATCTGCAAACATTATTGAAGATCCGATGTTTGGACAATTATGCTTATTTAATGGAATCAATTTTCTGATTAAGGTTGAATTTTATAGCAATGTTCGAATTTTTTTTTTCAGATCCCAGGTTTAAATTTATTTTAATTTTATCTTCTTTCGTATTAAATCCCCATCATTTTTCTGACTTGGCATTCGATTATAATTATTTTTGCAGATCTTCAATAATTTAATTTATTTGTAATTGGACTCTTTTTCAGATCTGCAAACATTATTCAAGATCTGATGTTTGGTAATGACTGATTTAATGGGATTAATTATGTTTTTTTTTCCTTTTCTTTCGTATTAAATTGGAATCATTTTTCTGATTAAGCTTAGATTTATTTGCAGATCTTCGATTTTTTTTTTCAGATCGGAGCTTTAATTATATTTTAATTTCATTTTCTTTCATATTAAGGTAAATATCGTTTCTTTGATTTGTTGTTTTATGTTGTTTTATTTTTGTGCAGATGTTCATACATTTTTGCAGATGTTTTTTTTTTTTTTTTTTTGAAAAATGACAATTCTCAAAATTACATCAATTTTTAACAAATTTAAGTTATTATTGTAAATTTATTACTGTTCCATAATTTGTGGGAATTACCAATCAACACATATAGAATGGTAAGTATAGATACACTGAACAAATCATATCCCGTAATTTAAGTTACTTATCATTCTATATAATTTACTTACCATTCAGTTGGTAAATACAAAAATGGTATGGTATTACATTAATTACAAAACTGAATTAATATTCAATGTGTGAGAAAATCACGTCATAACCTAAAAATACATTAATGTTGAAATTGAATACAAACAATAATTATTATAAAAAAATAATAATTGAAAATAATGTCTAATAATATATTCTAAAATCCTTGCATGGCGTGGTGTTTTTAGAAATTTTATTTTATCTTCACAAAAAAT
>BMAC01000043.1:1427091-1451619 GCA_014905375.1 Phtheirospermum japonicum
TAGAGCGTAGTCTTATGACTTACACTCACCGTTTGGTCATTATTAAATGATTGCATCGAATTTATATTCTTTTACATTTATTTACTTGAACAAAACATGCATCAAGAATTTTATAAGAATATTTTCCAATTACAAATATTTGTACTCAACTCCAAATGAAGCCACACTCGCACACCATCACCCGCTCACTGAGATTTTTGTCTCACTCCACCTACTTTTATTTCTAAACCAAAACCAGACGTCGGTAACGCTTGCACCGAGGTGGGAGGACCACGAGGAGTAATAGTTGAAGACCCCGTGTTGGGGAATTATGAATTGTAATAAATAAGATACTCATTTGAGATTTATTTCCGCTACAGACTTTAAGTACTCCTAATTATTCAATAATATGTAAGATATTTAATCGGGTGAACACCCGATAAGTTTGTTGGTTATTGACATAGCCGACATTATCTATGCTATTGAACGAGTTATGTTATTATTATCGAATAGTCACACCTTGGCGCCGTCGGGGCGTGACAATTATCGTATAAGTAATTTGTCTTTTAATTTAGATAACTAATTTAGTTTTTTTTTCTAATTATATATGAATTTTTATATTTTTATATCGAAAGTATACAAGAAAATATTGAATTAGATAAAATATAATAAAAGAAAATAATTAAATTAGGCAATATATAATAAAAGCAAAAGATTAAGTTGAGCAAAATATAATAAAAAATTTATTAAATTAGGCAGATATTATAATTCCTATTTTAGAAAGTCTCAAAACCTTCAAAATTTGACGAGTAAGCATTCAAACCACCAGAAAATTACACGTTAGCACAAAGCTTTCTTGGGAGACACTTATGATAAGGATCTTTTCGTTTGGTACGTAGGTGGTAACACACACACACACACACACACACACACACATATATATATATATATGTGTGTGTGTGTGTGTGTGTGTATGTATAAGACTTGTGTAAGTCTAGATTAACGAGTCTCTCCCGTTAGGCCACCCCATGACCCGATTTATACCATACCCGATTGCATAATTGTAGTTTCTTTAATGTTATTTTTTAGCACCCAGTCTCGTATTTTTCAGTCTGTAATTTCCACACGAAATTCCCTTCTCTCTCTCTCTTCATCCCGCTCATCATCTTGCTTGCAGTCATTAAAACCCTTCCATTCAGCACGTCCCTTAATACCGTTTTCAGTCCATTGCAATTTTATCCCATTCATTCTGGTCATTGTCAGTTTTCCACCGAGCACCAGTGAATTTTTCATTCACGATTGATTTATCAAAGGTAAATTTATTTTGATTTGAAGATTTCATTTTCGATATTCCAATTTTACGGCCACATATTTCCTATTTAAAGGTTTAGGTTGTCGCCTATTTTTTGATTTAGGATTTCAGTTCTAGCATTTCATTTTGATTTTAGGGTTTCAGATAGATTATGGAAAATAATTTCATATGCGATATGTTTTTAGTATTAGTATTGTGAATGCAAGAGTTCCTATATTTTTATGTCTAATTTCATGATATCCCTTTTCTTTTCAGTGCAATTGATTGTAAGCTTTTTTTTGTTGGTTTTCCATAATATTCTTTGTACTCACCCTAATTGACTTTTTGGGTTTTAAGTTTCAGAAGGATTTTGGAAAATTAATTTCATATTATAGGCTGTATAATTATATCCAAGCTTTCCTATAGAAGACGAAGAGAGAGATGTATAATAATTGATGCTGATATGTGATGTGTATTCTACATTACTTCTACGAATGCAAGCGTTTATAGGTTTTATGTATAGTCTCTAATAATAAATATATATGATTATATTTTACATTTCCCATTTCTCAATATCTATATTATGTGGCATCCTGGTTTTTGCAGGGGGATGACAACAATGCTTACTAAAGAACATGAAAAAAAACATCATCAAGATCTTCACATGCCAGAGGAAGCAATTACAATGTTTAATAATGAGACTTCAGCTCCACTACCTCCGGTGAAGGAGAAGAAAGATCCAGGAATGAAAAATAAAGGTTTGGTAAAAGAGAAGGAAGCTCTAGCCCTGATTGAGGAGAATAAAGATCTAGAACAGGAGAAGGAAGCTCCATCCCCAATTAAGGAGAAGAAAGTTTTTGTAAAAGAGAAGGAAGCTCCAGCCTCGATTAAGGAGAAGGAAGCCCCAACCCCAATTAAGGAGAAGAAAGCTTCTGGAATGAAGAGGAAGAAACAGAAGATATAAAAACAGAAAAGAAGAAATGAATGTGAGTATTTAGATTTTTTTTTTAATTTTTGAACAAGTTTGCCATGTTTACACAATTATTTTCTGAAAAGTGTTAGTTTTCTACTATCGAATATTAGTTTTGTTATCAATTTTAGTAGATATTGTTAGTTTTTATGTTAATGATTCTTTCTATAACATTTTGTTTCGTATTTCCTCTTATTTTGCAGGAGATACAACCCTGAGTTTGTCATTTATTGTAAACCTAACGGCATATGTGAAATTGTTGCGGGTTTGAAGCCCGCACAAAAGAAAGTTGTGCAAGGCATTGGGATTGGGGGGATGATGAGTGTTGCAGGGATTGATGTCACTTTACAATGGCTATTGTAGACAGACTTAATGGTTATAGCTAGATGTTAAGAATTATTGATACAAATAATTTTGTAGTCATAGTCGATGATATACATGATGTGTTTATGTTGCCAAATAGAGGTTTGGATGTAGTTAGAACTGAAGTAAATAAAGGTATGCCAGATATTATGGGCCTATTGGTTGAGTAGGAGGGGAAGTATGGGGTTACGAGCAAGGTGAGTTTGAAGATTATGAAATATGTTATTAAGGAAAATTTTGGAGATGCAGGGGGTGCTGGCTTTCAAAGGTTGTTTATACTTTATAACATTTACTCTTTTTTGGCCCCAATCTCGGGTCGAAGGGTGGATTGGGGGCTTCTCCAGTGTATTAGTGATGTGGGAAAAATATCTTTGTATAAATGTTGTTTGTATATTCTTGATCGTCTTTGCAGAAGGGTTTAAACCTTCCATAAGTGCCCCACATCAAAGAATGTCAGTGGTTGTGTACTTGTGCTACAATTATTTATTTGCATAGGCTCAAATGGAAGGGACACACTGAATTATCCTCATTACCTTTAATTCAGCATTGGATGACAAATAAGTTTAAGCGAAGAATGCATGAAGAGCTTTCTGCTAGAGGTTGGGGCAGGGTGAATGGATATTGAGCACGTATCCGATTTCATCAAAGATATAGAAGAATATAGACCATAAAAGGTCAGGAGTTGAAGCTGAAAAAGTTTCAGGGACAATGAAGAAAGTTTGGTGGATAATGAAAGAGTTGAGATAGCGGGGAAGAAATCTTAAGGAGTGGTCAACAGGTGCGAAAAAGAAGGGATTGATAAACCAACCAGATTTATCCAATTTGAGTTGCTGAATAATGAAATGGACAATGAGGAAATTCAGAGAATAGGACAAGATGTAAGTTCTTTCGATTATTAGTTATTGTACTTCAAGATATTTTTAATATATTGGTGATATATTGCTTCTTGTATTTAACTATATACTGTATGACTTGTAGGATACTCATGAGGCGATTCTCTTTTTGAAGAGAGACATGAGTATTGTCAGCCATGTCCATCGGAAACGATTATTAAATTTGACACAAAATGCTAGAGATAAAAATTGTTTAGGTTCTTTCTCTGATATGTCTAAAGCCAAAATTTCTGGTCAAATGAACAAGTGTAATAAATATTGGATCGAATTGAGGCAAATCATAAATGGATGAAAAAACTTATAGGTGATGATGATAAGAATGTAGCACTTGAAGAAATGTGCACAAGTGATCAAGAGGAAGCTGAAATTCCAGGTGAAGTCTTTCGAACAACATTTCTTTTGCAAAAGCTCATGTTTTTAATCAATTTCCATAGTTGTGAAATTTGGAGTATTTAGTTTTCTATTATGAAGTATTGGGTCACGGTCTTTGAAGTATTGTGTTTTTGATGATTCTTTTTTTTTTTTCAAACAGGTGATAATTGGCATATAAACGAAGGTAGGATCTTCAATGCTTATTTATGAAGAAGAACAACAAGTTATTTACCAACATGAGTCGGAAGGAAAAAGATATTATTGATTACTGATTTTCTCCACAATATAGGGAGATTAAATAAATAACTCAAAATGTGATGCGTTTTTACATTTTCATTTTTATTAATTATTTTTATAAGCCAGGATCAAATGTTTTTGCACACCACGGTGAATACTACGTTTCTGTTGAATCTATAACAACGTTAATCGTTTGTCGATATGTGAGCACTGCTATAATTGATGCATGGACATTGATGCTGAATAAACCTGGAGTTAAGAATTTTGAAAAATATTTCTATATGCATACTCAACATTATGTAAGTTTATTAAGTAGCATTGTATTTTATTTTTTCAATTGACATCTATTATTTTAATTTTTTTATTTTTATTAATTAGTTGTATCTAGAAAAGGTGGCCACTGACGTTTAGGGAGACATAGACTTGTTGGGAATACTGGTGAAAACAAAGGGTGAATCAATAAATTTGGGTTCATAGATTTCGTAGGTAAAAATATGAGCGTAATATTTTGGATTCATTTGATTTTTTTGAACATATTTTTTATTTATGTACTGAAAAAGCTGAGTTTTACCAAACTTTTATTCCCATTTGGGTTGCTGATTTGCACATTTTTGTACATATTTTTCTTACCCTTTTTGTATCACGTTGCGTGTGTTTTGCTTACTTTTAAGTGTTTTAGGAGTCAAGTGGGCCGTTTTTTGTTATTTCTAGGTTTTCGTAGTTTTTGTACGTTTTAATATTAGTTTTCGTAGTTTTTCACTCTTTCATTTTTCTCTTGGCCGTAGGACGTCCAAGCGGGGCCCACGCTCGTTTGGGATCATTTTCATTCGACTCGGAAATGGACGGACAAGCAAGGAAGCGCAACAGACGAGGTTCGATAAACCGGCGGACGAGAAAAGTACGAGAAATCGAGCCGGGTGCAGCAATCCAGTCGACCGACTGGAACCCCGAAATCGATTGGATTCCAGGGACTTTTGGCCGTTTTGACATTGCAGTCGATCGACAGGAGAGTTGACCGATCGACTGAAAAGCAGATTTTTTGCTATTTTTGGATGATTTTGCCACTGCGAATGTATTAATCAAGGCAACGTCTTTTCATTCAGGGGCAACTTGCAGCTGAGGGCCCTTTCTTCTCCAAGGAAGCTCCTTCAACAATCTTCATATTTCCTTTTCATTTTGATCAATTAAAAATCCTAGAAATTAGTTAGTTAATTAGTTTTAGTTTTAGTTTAGGGTTTGATCTTCATTAGCTAAATTGTGGAAGCACATATCCTTCAAGTTTCAAATTTCCATTGTCAAGCTTCCAAGCTTTCCCTTTTAAGCTTTTGTGGAATCCTTAGTTTGGTAAACTCTTTCCATTAATATAGTTTTATTTCCTTGTTATTTCTTTTAATTTTGTGTTGATGTTTGATCGTAGTTTAGTTGTTAATTTGATCATCAAAACTCTTATTTTCATCTTTCACCTTTCTAGCTTTTGAACTTATGCTTTTAAGTTGTTAAGTTAATTAGATCAATTCCTAAGTTTTTATAAGTTCTATATAATCTTCCTTTTTTTTAACTTTGGTTTTTGTTAAATTAATATTGACTTTTTCAAATAAGCTTGACTTTAATTTTTCCTCTATTTCCCTAATTTACATTATGAGCTTTCTTAGTTAATTAGTTCAGATTAATCGTTTTAAAATAAGCTTTAATTTCCTTTTCACATTTTAATGTTTTCCAAACTTCTATTTCAATTTAAAAGTTTAGCTATAAAAACCAAAACCGAATCAATGACTATCGCTTTCCTAGTTTAGATTAGTTTAATTTCAATCGACAATAAGAGCAAATAAGAAACCGATAAGCCGATAACATCCATCCTCGAGAGACAAGACTCGGGAAGAACTCGCCGCCCTACAACCGGCTCCGTACTCTTGCGGAGACGGATTTCGAAAATAGCTCGTCGAGGATTCGTCGATCAGTTGCGGAGAATTCTTTTTGTTGTTGTAATCACCTTTGTTGAAGAAAGAATTCAATATCTGGATAATATGACGTATTCCAAATTAAAATTTCAATTTTATGAATTTCTAGAATTTTGTGGTAAGTCGCATCGATCTTTTTCTCTTTTTTTTGGCAAATGCATATACTGGTAACATAATGACACTTTAAGATTTGATTTTGTTTTTTGTTTTTTAGAGAAAAGCCAAATGGCTATTTTCCTAAGAGAGAAAAACATCCGAAAGCAGATGATATTGAGAGATTTGTCATTGAAGATGTTAAGTTCGCATGGATGGGACTTGGTGTGAGCTAAGGGGATCTATGGAATTTCTCTAATGAATCACATGGAAAATTTCAGGGGACTCCCGTACGAAAACGCAAGCCTAAAATCTGTATGTATTTGTATTATAAATGAACTTTTATTTTGATTTAATAGTGTACCTAAATATTCTTTTTTTATATATTTATGTGACAGTAGCGTGGTTGAATACATTGATTGAGGGTCAAGTATTGTGCAAAACTTCTCTTGAGCGATGCCAATGACATGAAAAAACAATTGGAGAAAGATGTAATTGAATTCTCAAATTCCAGGACGGGAACGAAGAAATGATGTCCAAGTCTTCAAGATGCCAATGGGTGAATATTTTTTGAAGGAATAATTATACTTTGATTAATATGTATCTGTTTTCTGTTATGAAGTATTGGAGTTTATACTCAGACGTACTAGTATATCTATGAACTTGGTTATCTTAGACTCTTACTTGTTACTGAAATACTAATGGAGTTGCTAGGTTATATTAATGGTGCTGTGTGTTGAAGAACTATTGTACCCTTTCTATTTGTGGAGATTTTTGGAGTATGCACAAGGAGTAAAAGTTTCTCCAAAAGGAAGTTATTTTTGGTCTTTCTTTTATGAACTGTGATGCTTTGTGTAGTAGTAAGTATTTTTGTTTTTGTTTTATATTTTTGGTGATTGGTGGAACAAATTTAGGGTCTTTTGCTAGGTTTTTGGAATCGATGAGATCTTTTTAACCTAATGGTCCTCCCCTTGAAAACTTTTTGTATTAGCTTTTTTATAATAAGGTATTTGATAAAAAGTATTGGTATTTCAAAATGAAAAGTATTATTTTGTTTGTCAAATATGAAGCACAATCACATGAAATTAGGACTTAAATTCTGGAGATCTAGACCCCATGTTTTGTAAACCCTTACCTTTACTAAATATTTTGTATTAGTTTTTATAAAATGAAGTATTGGTTTATGTAACCACTAGCTTGTAACTCAAGTGGTATCACTAACCCTTTATAAGGGTGTTGACAAGGGTTCGAACCTAGACCTCTCAAGATATTTGAGATTTATCTTCTACTTTCCAACCACTTGACCCAACTTATTAAAAAAAAAAAGTATTGGTTTATGTACTATAATGTATTGAGTTTTTGTAACAAATGTATGGTTTTGTTATGCAATTACAAAAGTTTTCCTATTGTTATGTAGTTGCTTATGTATTATAAGTTATGATTTTTTTGTAGTAAGATGTGTTGAGTTTGTCATGCAATTTATTTATTTTTCAAACATACACTGCAAATGTATAAACCAATACGATTGAACAGAAAGACCAATACGCTTAAATACAAAAACCAATACACTTATCAAATAAAGTAGGAAATTCCATAAAGCATGAAAATAGCAGCAAATAAGTATCACACTATCAAAATACCAATTGAATTAGTCAATGTGAGTACATCTATAAATATAAATATTCAAAATTACTGTTATGCTAAAATAATTGAGGATTAGGAGCTTTAGAACCAAACTTCTTTGATTGACTTGATCTATTTGATGTGTTACTACTCTTATTCTTCTTCTTGGTTTTCTCAAGATATGACTTATCTCTTACTTTTCTTCCCTTTGTAATTGCCCTTGTAGGATCCAAAATAGAAGTACATGAACTAGAAACACCAATTTCTTCTTCATTGGAATTTGTTAGGAGCATCAATACCTCTACAACTCATTATCTCTTGTAAATCCATCTTCAAGTATTTTCATTGCTTCATTACTTTTCTGAGCTTTCAAGACAAGGTCATAATACTTTCTCATGAATTCACTTCTCCAAGCAATACAATCTCCAACGACATTGTCATATGGCTCAAGTCCTCCGTTACGTTTATCCCACAATTCCTCCTTGGAAAACTTCGTCCATCTCCTTTTGATATAGAAATCTGGTATTTCTTGCACTGATGCATATGAAATATCCTCAAGCAGTGACGACACAATAATCCACACTCTTCAAACATTTTACACGAGAAAGTTATAAGCGCATTCACAATAGAAAAGAACACATCATAGGCAGTGACACCACCATCATGTATAACATTATATAACATAAACATCCTCAAAATGCAACAATTTACATGAGGTAGGAAAATACTTTAGTAGTTCATCCTCAAACTCTTAAAAAATTGTCAGTGTATATACCTCTGGAGCATGCTTGAGGATTTCGCTTAATGGTATTATTGAGTTAGGGATTGGTTTTGAGCATTGAAATTCATGTTGTCTTTCATTGTATCTCTAATGTTCAAGAGCCTGCTTAAAATTGATATTATAAAACTCACTCAAACTGGTGGTGTTCTTGACTTTGAATCCAATTGAGAAGTTGGCGCTTTCACTTCTTTATGACTTTACTGCACCAGCAGAGAAGAAATCCTTGTTGAAACAAAATATTATCTTGTAAGATATAATTGGATATCATAAATTTCCAACAATCTTCAAATTCCACTTTGTTTGAGCACCTTGACAAACACTTTTCAAATACTTCATTGAAGACTTTATCACCTTTTAACTTTCTGAAACGATTCACCGCATTTTGATACAAGTGCCACAAGCATAACCTATGTCTTGCTTTAGGAAAATCCTACATAAGACAACCAAGAAAAATGATATATTACAAAAGAAGAATTAATACATAAAGTAACAAAACAAATACAGTAAGCAATGAAACTAATGTTTGACAACAGGACAACAAATACTAAATCAGTAAAACCAATACATCACAATATACAAACCAATACATTACATAGTAAAAACCAATACCATGCAACATAAAATATAGTACAGTACTAAAATAAAAATACAATAGGTCAGTAGGGATACCTTTTCTATTGCATTCGCAATTGCTAGATATTGATCTGTAAACCCTGTTATATGAGTTTTGACCTCCATAGATTTTGTAATAATCCTGAATAGCCACTCAAATGACTCTGTCTTCTCATTCAATAAAAATGCACAACCAAACATCACGTTTTTCCGATGATTATTCGCCCAAAAAAATGGTGCACATATCAAGTTATACTTATTTGTTTGGTATATTGTGTCAAAAATAACTACATCTCCGTATATCATGTAGTCCTCCTTCATCATTGAATCCCTCCAAAAAACATTGCACAATCTACCTTCATCATCCACCTTAACTCTGAAAAATAATCTCGGATCATCGACAGCATGTTGGTTCAAAGGGTCATAGAGCGTTTGTGTATCCCTTGCTTATGTTGCACTCATTTTCAGCCGATTTACATAACTTAAATGATATTTATTTATGTGACCAATACATTTCTCTCCCCTGACCTCTTTTTCCATATAAAGATATGAACCAGTCGCTCTCATTTCTGAAGAAATTATAGTTGATTCAAGCTTTTGTGCACCCCAAATATATATTTTAATATTAAAACATTCAAGCTTGCTCGCAAGAGTACGAGGAACTTGTAGGGTGGTAAGTGACTCAATTCGATTCTCTCGAGGACAACTGTTCGGTATCTTGGATGCTTTTCTCAATCACAAGTAAACATTTAATACATACAAATTGGGGGTTTCTTGAGGGTTTTGATTTAATCATGAACTATGGATTTAAGCAATATTAAATTTAAACTAATTAACCTTCTCTAGACTACCAACTAGGATTTTAAGAGCAATAATTAAATTACTTAAACCTAAGAACTAAGAAATAATTAAACTAGCAATAAAAAGCAATAATGATTTAAGCCTAATTGATTCTCATGAATAACATAAACGAATCTAAGAAACATGAATATAAGCAACTATCATTAAGCAATTTGATCATAGGAATCTAAAAGTGGGAAATTAAACTTAAACCAATTCGATTAAATAAACTAGATGAATCCATAATATCCAAAGTATCAAGCATAAAGTAAATTGAGAACAAATTATCTAACCATAGAATTAACTAAGAAATTAAATCTAATTATTCAACTAGAAATTAACTAAGAGAGTGTTTAGAAAACTTATTGCAACTAATAAAAACGGTAAAATCTCCAGCGAATTCGGAGTTGGAATGAAGATCTTGACTTGAAGTGAATATTGAACCGTAAGGAACTTGAATCTTCAATCTCGATCTCTAACTATGTAGCGGAATGTGTAGATGCGTTATTTCTGTGCTCTCTAACCCTAAGTAGTCGTGTCTCTCCTTTAAAAATCCGAAATATGAAGGGTTTATATAGTTATAGCATGTCTTGGTGCACAAGAATACCTAAAAATGCATTTCTGTGTAGTCACGTTGACTTTGCATCGTCTGACGCGAACAGGTGCTCGACGTCGATGCTGCCTGTGCACTCGCATTGGCTGGGCAAGGGCGTTGACTGACGCGGTCATGGATCGACGCATTATCAAGTTACGTCGGCTTAGCGTCGACATAGTGTCGACCGTCGTGGACAAAACCGAGTTGACGTAGCATCGACGCTTGCATCGACCAATGCAGCTTCGCTGTTCATCTCATTTTCTCGATCTTTCTGCTACTCTTTCACCGAAAAGCTCGTTCTCGACTCTTGAACATCAAACTTCATCTATTTACGAGTTGAACTCTTCCGGTTACTTAGCTGTAAGGTGAAAACAACGAATAATCACCTATTCTCATCAATTATGATCCAAATACGGTTAAATAAGCTGGAAGTATAAAAATACGGAATTAAGCTTAAACTACCTCACTTATACCAAAAAATAAATAGAAAAACGAACTAAAATACTAATAAAAATAAGGATAAATATGCGCTAATCAACTACCCCACACTTAATTGGTTTGTTCGTCCTCGAACGAACGATAGATTCAAAGTATAACAAGAAAGAAAATCAGCTCAAGCAATGAGTCGTGCTATGCTACATACATAATTTTGAAAATATAGGTACAAGTCACGCAACTTGAAACACTCCACCCTTATTACGTTGTCGCTTCATAAACAAAATCATGCATCCTCTCAAAAGGGTAATATATAGGGTGTACGCTCAAAGCACTAAAGTATTTTCTGCATGGGACGTGTATACTCTCAAATCATATAAAAACATGCACAATAAATAAGCACGGAAAATAAATCTCTTTTCAATCGCAATTTAAGTGTGCTATTAACAAGGAATCGGAAAAGGTCTTTACGGGTTGTAATGTAAGGCTCTTTGGACGGGTATGGAATATATAAGTCGTGTGGCTAACTCATGATCTGACTTGATCAATAACTCACTCAACTAGTCTAATCACGAATCAATGTGCTTCACCTCGTTCAAAAATAAAAACCTCACTAAACACTCATAACATAGCCTTTAAACACAGGCTATTTCTCAACTCGTAACTCTAAACCGACTTTTACTCGAACCACTTAATCACAATTGAAGCTTATTATATGCTTCTTCTACAAACACAACTCTTTGCCTTTTAAACATTAGGCTTCATAAGAGAATAAACAATAAAACACAAGCCTTTATAAGTGTGTAGGCAATTACATAACACGATTCACCAAGATTCACCATCTTTGTTTATTATTTTTTTATGGGGTCTTTTTTTTTTTAAGGATGGTGATCCTTTATTACAACTTTTCATAAATCCCTGATAAAAATTCCAAAACACTAACAACCAATAAAAATAACGAACTCCTACCACACGCTTTTAATGGGTTTGTAGGGGTCGACTAAAAACACACATGGTTATAGGCATGGATAATTTGGCTATGATTGGCTCATTCAGAATTTATAGTGGCTAAAATATATGGATATGACCGGAATAGGGTTTTTTTTTGTGCCTTAACCTCATTGTCAAAGTCAACTACAAACAGCGGTTTCAAAGAGATATCAAGACTGAAACATATTCCAGTACATGCAAAGATGATAATCACTCAGGATACTCACTGGGTTTTGCATGAAAAAGTTTTGAATTGACCCTACTTTTAAGGTTTTGCGAAATCAATTGCGTCCAAGTACCATTTTACAATATATAAATAATAATTTTGAAAAGTCTTATGCACTTATACACGCTCAAAGACAAGAACATAAAATCAAACATAGTCAACTTTGATAGGCAAGCCATACAAACATAATATCGCACAGGAATAGCAATTAATCATGTTTAAGTATTTAATTATTACAGGCTAAATATTAAAAACTACATAATTAAGCAATAAAATTCACACTCGACCACCCCCCTCTCTAAAAATCCCGGTAATCTCCTGATTGCCACAAATACATCCAAAAGTCAGAAAAAGAGGAAGGAAAAGGAAACATCCCTGAAAATATAGAAGGTCGAGCCGCTACTCGTTGAATTGTGCAATTGGCCGTCGCTTCAACATACGTGATATGAAGTGTCCTGAGAAAAACAAAACAAACAAAAGAAAAAGAAAGAAAATATTTTGTATTTTATTATTATTATTATTAATTTTTTTAATAAATTAAAAATAACGATACAAAGATTTCAGAACTCATGGGACCCATCATCCTCGGGAACCTTATCGACGTCCATGCTGGGCTGGGGGAACGATGTCTCAAATCCCTCTTCGAGTCATGAAATACGAGCTCACATCTTCCTCAAGATCCATCGGTCTTGCTTGTGATTCGTGTCTATCTTGTCGTCGATTATTTGGAGCTTGTCGAACATCTTCAACTGAAATGCCTGGTTATCTTCGAAAAATTGGCCCCAATCGGGACTCAGGCCCAAATTGGTATGTGGGGCCGGCTCCATCGTCGTGTCGCCATACTCGTCGTCCGGTCGAGACGAGGATCCTCCATGAATAGTAGACCTCACTCGGGGTGCAGGGGCACGAGTTAATGAAAGTGACGATGTTTTGAGTGGTCGTAATCCATGAGCGGCCGGATCGAACCCGAAGTGACGGGCTAGGCCGGTGATGTATGGTGCGAAGAAGAGAAGTGGCGATTTAAGACCCAACGTACCCTTCTAAACATTGTAGAGTCCTTGCACGATTAATGGGTAAAGCCGGGGTTGACAATCATCAAGAAGGCATTGTAGAACGTAAAGCTCGGGCTTGGTCGCGTATGTTGCTTCATTTTTGCACAAGACGATGTGGGCGAGGATTTTATAGGCTACATATAGGGCGTCATCTTGGATTTTCGAGCATGAAAACCACTTGCAATCGCCCGTGTTGCCTCCAGTTATCATCCCCCAAAATGTGGCTATATCGAATTCTTGAACGCCTACCGGGTGGTCCCCTTCGGTCAGGAAACCAAAAATATTACCAAAAATCTCCTCGTCCACATAGATTTCGTTTCCTCCCAAACGACAAGAGAACGTTTCGTCATTGCAGATCGTCAATGTTGTAAAAAAATTTGAGCATAAGCTCGCCAAATCCGGGAAGGTGCATGCGGGCGAAATACCCACAACCGAGGCCATCGACGTAACGGGAAAGGTCGGTATGGTTCTCTGAACCATTTGAGGCTTGCTCCTCAATTCCGTCAATGTTTATAGTCCGATGGGTCGCGAACCCCCATTGTTGAATAGTTTCAAAAATGTTCCCCTCCTTTTTGTCATAAATTGGGAACGTCGCTCCGTATTTCCCCAAAATATCCTTACATTTTCCCGCCCGAGACATTATCAATGAATATGAAGTTGAACGAGAATGAAAATTCTTGAAAATAAAATCCTTGGGTTCTTTGGGGAATTTTGTCGAACACTTGGCGTGCGTGTTCAACTAACCAAGAACTTGAGTAAATCTTGAACCAAAGCCTTACCAAACAAAACCAACAACAATCAATATTAATCCCAAGATAGATATAGCAAAGTACCTCGACAATCGTTACTCGAAACTAGCCCGTTTCCGGAAAATTGCTCCAAAACCACGTAGCCCGTTTTGGAGAAATTAGCTTGAGTGTAAGTTGAGAGGTGGAAATTCTGGGTAATGTTGGCTAATTGGGTCTTGTGTTTGCAAGAAAATAAAGAAAGAAGGAAAGTATTTGAGAAAGGAAAGAAGAAATTTTGAAGAAGAAAGAAATTGTATTGCGAAGAAGAAGGGGAAGAGGGACAATTTTATTAGGAAAAAGGGGGTGTGGTTGCGGGTTATGAAGTTATAGGTCGGGTCGGTGGGCCAAAATCCGAGTTTTAAATATTTTCTGGGCCAGGTTTGGGTCGCGTCGGCGCTGCGTAGACCGACGCGAGCCAGATCGATGCGATAAAGACCTTTTTCTCGGCAGGTGCGTCGACCCTGCGTCGACCGACGCGAACCAATATTGGCGTCAACGCGGGCGAAAAATGCTACGTCGATTATTCCTTCGCTTGATTGATCAATTCTCCTCGTTTGAGTCCTTCCATCTATTCTAAAAAGATAAAAATGAAAATAAAACATGAAATAAACTGAAAATAAAATACAAAAGGACACAAAAAGCTCGGGTTGCTTCCCGAGAAGCGCAAATTTTAACGTCGCTTGCTCGACGCTATATTGTTCGTTTAATTCCAAACGTGTGGTAGATCTCCTAACTCCACCAACTTGCAACCTCGTATCGGCAGCCCTTTATCGTAATATCATTTAATTCTATGCTTGTGGACTTGAAAGGTTGACTTCTTGTTCTCATTGTACAAAGTGGCTACTCCAAATTCATCCATCTCTTTTATCAAAAATGGTCCGCTCCATGCTGAATTGAGATTGGATTTCAGATCAAACTTACGTTTATGATTATACACTACTAATTGACCAATCTCGAACTGCATGCCATTGGATTTCTTGTTGTTAGCCTCCTTCAATTTCTTCTCCTTCCTCGTCCAATCGTTGATATATGCCTCGCTCTTGTTCTTTACACGTTTAAAATATTTGTTGGGGTCGAGGGAATCATACTTCGAATGATTTATTGGTGGCTTCAACTCCACACTTGGCTTGATCTTAGGTGCTTCATTCCTCACATCTATATTTTAAAATTAAAACATTCAAACTTGCTCGCAAGAGTATGAGGAACTTGTAGGGTGGTAAGTTGACTCAAGTCGATTCTCTCGAGGACAACTGTTCGGTATCTTGGATGCTTTTCTCAATCAAAAGTAAACATTTAATACATTCAAATTGGGGGTTTCTTGAGGGTTTTGATTTAATCATGAACTATGGATTTAAGCAATATTAGATTTAACTTAATTAAACTAATTAACCTTATCTAGACTACCAACTAGGATTTTAAGAGCAATAATTAAATTACTTAAACCTAAGAACTAAGAAATAATTAAACTAGCAATAAAAAGCAGTAATGATTTAAGCCTAATTGATTCTCATGAATAAKATAAACGAATCTAAGAAARATGAATATAAGKAACTATCATTAAGCAATTTYARCATAGGAATCTAAAAGRGYGAAATTAAACTTAAACCAATTCGATTAAATAAACTAGATGAATCRAWAATATCCAAAGTATCAAGCATAAAGTAAATTGAGAACAAATTATCTAACCATAGAATTAACTAAGAAATTAAATCTAATTATTCAACTAGAAATTAACTAAGAGAGTGTTTAGATAACTTATTGCGACTAATAAAAATGATAAAATCTCTAGCGAATCCGGAGTTGGAACGAAGATCTTGACTTCAAGTGAATCTTGAACTGTAAGGAACTTGAATCTTCAATCTCGATCTCTAACTACGTAACGGAATGTGTAGATGCGTTATTTCTGTTCTCTCTAACCCTAGGTAGTCGTGTCTCTCCTTTAAAAATCCAAAATATGAAGGGTTTATATAGTTATAGCATGTCTTGGTGCACAAGAAAACCTAAAAATGCATTTCTGTGCAGTCACGTCGACTTCACATCGACCGATGCGAACATGGGCTCGACGTTGATGCTGCTTGTGCGCTCGCGTCGGCTGGGCAAGGGTGTCGACTGACGCGGTCATGGATCGACGCAACAGCAAGTTACATCGGCTTAGCGTCGATATAGTGTCGACCATTGTGGGCAGAATCGCGTCGACGCTTGCGTCGACCGACGCAGCTTCGCTGTTCATCTCATTTTCTCGATCTTTCTACTACTCTTTCACCGGAAAGCTCGTTCTCGACTCTTGAACATCAAACTTCATCTATTTACGCGCTGAACTCTTACGGTTTCTTAGCTGTAAGGTGAAAACAACGAATAATCACCTATTCTCATCAATTATGATCAAAATACGGTAAAATAAGCTGGAAGTATAAAAATATGGAATTAAGCTTAAACTACCCAACGTATACCAAAAACAAATAGAAAAACGAACTAACAAACTAATAAAAATAAGGACAAATATGCGCTAATCAATAGTCTCAATAGAACTAGTCTCTTCCTTTGTAATCACTCTCTGAGATCGATGTAGGTAATTCAAATCCTTTCTAGTGAGGCTATGATTGTGCAGTGTGTTGTGATCAAAAACTTCAAAGACACTCTGCTTATTTAATCTTGCTCTCAACGACGCTTTACAACCAGTCTTATTATACGAGTCAGTTTTGTCCAACCGGAGGTGCTGGATGCTTATTTCCTTGTCTGGATTGCTTAATTCCTTGAAAGAACACAGACAATTATTTTCAATTATTATCTTATCACCATCCACCCTTGTTGTTGTTTTCCAAACACTAAAACCAACTTGACGTGCATGGCCACAATACAACACGTATATGTCTTCAAAATTCTTCCTCTTTACACCAATAAGAGAACCAAATAAATTTGTGGTATCAACTAAATACAAAAATGGAAATTATCAAAACATATAAAAAATATTATTTACAAAAGGACTAGTAATTTATTACCTTCATCATTCAACAAGATATTATTTATCGGTTCATTAAAATGTTATCCACCTTCTTCATCACTAGAATCCTGAAATCACACCCCCTAAATTGAATAACAAAACTAATCCCCCAAAGCAAATATCATGCAGTCAGAATAATAATAGATCACACCTCAAAACCAATACATTGTTGAATAATCACTCATAGTTTAAGACAGGCCCCGACGATACTTTACTGTGAAAGTTCTAACTTCATACAACAACAAAAATACAAATACCATGCAGTAAGAAGACCAATACATTACACCTCTAAGATAAAAATATTATTGAATATCACTCATAGTTTAAGACAGGGCATGTGACGTTTTACTGTAAAAAGTCCCGCCATCACACATAACTTAAACAAATATCATGCCGCCAAAAAACTAATACATCACAGTCCAAAAACTAATACATTAATGGAATAACTCATAGTTTCAGACAAGACGAGTGACATTCTAATGTGAATGTTTTGACATAACACAATGAATCAAACTTTTTGCACTTACTTTCTATTAATAAAAAGTTTGTCCGCAAGAGAACGGAGCAATTGTAAGTGACAAGTTTGACTCGAGTTGAGTCTCTAGAGGAAGACTAATCGAAACAAATTTTTGTGTTTGATTCATGAATAAGAAAACAACGAAAAGCTATTCTAAACACGCGATCGAGTTTTGGTTTGTTAAGTTATAATATCTAAGATGGCGATTTAAATGACGAGCAACGGAATCAAAAACTTTGAAAAGGTTAATATAATGGGGGTCTAGGGCTCTAGAATCGTCTCCTCAATCAGTTAACATTTCATCAAACACTTAATCTACGAGTTGGGATTGCCAATTCCAACTTGTAAATTAAACACCCAACGATGTCAATTGATGGTTCTAAACTCATCTAGGCACTAGATCCATTAATTCTAAACATGAACCATCAATAAACGCATCAATTTAAAATTAACACAAGCATAAACATTATCATAGGGACAACAAGCTTGAAAGAAAGCAATAATGAAAAAATGGGCTTCTAAGAACAACAATTATTATCATATAAATTCTAACAATTATATAACATAAAATCATGAGAAATTTCAAGAAACACAACTATGAATTAAAAACAACACAAACCCAACGAGAAAACACATAATCAAAGTAACAAGAAATTATAAAAATAAAAGAAAGTATATGAAAGCTTACTAATTGATAATGGTAGATTTCAACGTTCCAACGAGGAATTAAATGAATTAAGATTAAAATCTCTTCAATAGTCGAGCAATGCTTAAGAATCTAAATCCTACTAAAAACTAAAAGCTGAAAATTGGATGAACAAAGTGAAGAGAGATGAAAAGAATATGAAGAATATTCTTGGGTTGTCCAACCCTAAGGGGTTCAAGAACTCTGTTTCAAAGAAGAGAGATTGTTTTTATAGGGCGAAAAGCATGGGCAAAATAGTCCTTTTGCCCCAAAATGGCCTGACCACCGATGCTGAAAAATAGCCCCGTCGATGACATGTCGATGGCACATCGACGACGTGTCAATTGGGTGTCGATGGCACGGTCGATCGATGGTTGTGCTTCACGGGTCCAAGTCATGTTTTTGTCAAATCGAGCCAGTTGTGATCCTCAGGAACGCTCTTAGGCTAGATCGACTTCCCTAAAATAAAGAAAAGCAAAATAATATAAAAATCCATAAAAATTAAAAGAGAAATAAGAAATCCATTAAAAAATGGCAAAATAGACGAAGATGGAAAATAAGGAAAAACGGGACAAAATACGACTAAAGCACATAAGATAAGACACGAAAACATACAAAAATCACACACATATATGTACAAATCATACAACAACAAAAACTAAGTACCATGCAGTTGGAAGACCAATACATCGTAGATCTAAAATCAATACTATATTACCTTCGTCTACATTGGATTTTCCCCCCATGTATAGTCCTAAATCACCCATTTCTCCTTCAGTATCCTTTCGCAGTTTGTAAAATTGGCCAAAACCTGCGAATAACAACATAAATTTTGTAAGAAAATTAGTTTCAAAATAGATCATACTAGTTTAATTTTCACAACTAGGTTAAAATCAAATTGTTTTTTACAATTAGATTAAATACAAATTGATTGTATGCAATTAATTGAAGAAGTTGTTTACCTGGTGATTCAACCTCTACGAGTACTGTGATTTTCCGCGATGAAGATGATTGCTTTTCTGCGGCATAAATGACGACGTCGCTTTCTACAGAAATTGAAGGTATGGGGGGAGATACGAAAATGGTGGAGAACGACCGCTTTTTATAGAATTGAAGGTGTGGTAGAGATGCGAAAATGGTGGAGAACAGCCGCTTTCTACAGAATTGAAGTTGAAATAGAGATGCGAAAATGGTGGAGATATAGAGACGGGCGATGTAGAGAGAGAAAGAGGAAAAAACGGTTTAAATATGAAATATAAATTGAATTCGGGTTTAACCCGACCTAACGGATCAGACCCGTTAATCTAGCCTAACAAGAGTCCTGCCCTATATACATATATATATTCAAATGGTCCTCGAAGGCTTCAATGGCTTGGTGAATAAGCTCTCGGTTGGACGAAGAATCCCACCTGAACTAGAAGCTAGTGTAACAGTGAAAACAGTCACAGTCAAATAGGGCGGGTGATTTTTTGCAGTGACCGTAGCAACACTTTTTAACATCGGAGCTCTTTTTTCTTGCGCTGGGCAAGAAAAGACAAAGAAGGGTTATATATATATATATATATATATATATATATATATATATGTGTGTGTGTGTGTGTGTGTGTGTGTGTGTGTGTGTGTGTGTGTGTGTGTGTGTGTGTGTGTGTATAGGGGTGGTTCCAATGAGGACCCTCCCTTATTTGCGCACCTGCGAACTAATACTTTTATTATATACCAGCAGTGCTTTTATTATATAATCCTAATGCTTTTAATCAAATATGGAAATATACAAAAAAACCGTATCCATCCATTTAATTAGATCTAAGGCCTATAATTGATTTTAGGTTCACAAATAAGGACATGGTTCTCATTTGAACCTAATCATATAAATAGATAGATAGGTTTTGATGACACATGAACAAATGGGTTATTTAGAAAATATATTAAGTTATGTACATATTAGGCCTAAATGACACATAACCAACTAGATTACTTATATAATAAAAGAAAATTATTAAATTATTATTATTATTAGGATTATTGTGATAAGGAAAAATATTAAATTTGATAGATATTAGGCTAGGACGACACATAAGTAACCATATTATTTAAAAAAATAGTAATTTGGGTTTCCTTCTTTTTGCATGTATTATTTTTATTAATAAATCATGATTGCTCTTTTTTAACTTTACTCTTTTTTGTTGTATTAGAATTAGAATTGATCTTTTTTTAAAAAATTAGTTTCATCCGTATTGTTTGAATTTTTTTATACTTATTATTATTATTATTATTATTATTATTATTATTATTATTATTATTATTATTATTATTTTAGGATTATCAGGATAAGAAAAGTTAGTAATATTATTAGGAATATGATTCCTTACTTTATTAAATTGGCTAGGCTTGTATGACACATAAGTAAGAAAAGTACCCGGATTTTTCATTAGTTTAACGAAGCATGCAAAGTAGACATATAGGTTATGAGGTTTTTGCATTAATATATAGGGGTGACACCACCACACACACACACTTTATATATATATATATATATTATATATATATATATATATATATATATATATATAATATATATATATATATGATTAGGTTCAAATGAGAACCATGTCCTTATATGTGGAATCTAGGGTCAATTATGGGCCTTAGATCTAATTAAATGGATGAATCAGATTTTTTGTGTATTTCCTTATTTGATTAAAAGTATTAGGATTGTATAATAAAAGCACTATCAGTGTATATAAGTGTATATAACTAAAATATCAATAAAGCACTGTGATTGCATAATAAAAGCACTGCCGGTATATAATAAAAGCACTAGTTCGCAGGTTCGCATATAATGATATGGTTCTCATTTGAACCCACCCCATATATATATATATATATATATATATATATATATATATATATATATATATATATATATATATAGAGAGAGAGAGAGAGAGAGAGAGAGAGAGTTAGAGAGAGAGAGAGAGAAACCATGCAAGAGAAAAAAAAAACCACGTATGATTATTTTTTTTACAGAGAATTAATAATGATTAGTTTCTTTTTTGTTGTATTAGAGTTAGAATTGATAAATTTTTTAAAAATTAGTTTCATCTGTATTGTTTGAATTTCTTTATCATCATCATCATCATCATCATCGTCATCATCGTCATCATCATCATTATTATTATTATTATTTTAGAATTATCATGATAATAAAAGTTAGTATATTATTCGGAATATGATTCCTACTTTATTAAATTGGCTAGGCTCTTATGACACATAAGTAAGCAAAGCACCCGAATTTTTTACTAGTTTAACGAAGCATGTAATGTAGACATATAGGTTATGAGGATTTTGCATTAATATATAGGGGTGAGACACAAAAACATACACACTCACACACACACACACACACACACACACACACACACACACACACTGTGTCGAACAATTTGTGCTTTCAAAATTAAAATTAAGTTAAACAATGCGTGTCTACATTTTGAAAACAAGTTCGCCCGCAAGAGAACAGAATCACTGTAGACTGACAAGTTAAACCGAGTCGGTTCTCTCGAGGAGTGGAAATACGGAGTTGATGATGTTTATTATAAAGAAAATTACAAGTTCTAATTCTAAACACACGATCGGAAGGTTTTTTTGATTTGATTTTTTTAACAAACTAGACTTTAAAACTAATCTTGCAACGAGAGTGTCAATCTCTATGCAAGAACTTAACAACGAATTTATAAAAGAAATTATAAGCTATTTAAAACTTAAAAAGAATATTAAACTACCAATTATCATTCATGCATTTTATCCAACATATGAAAGGCATTAGCGAACCATGATTCGATTTAAGATCAATTACCAAACTAAAAACCAAATAAAAACAAGATTAACATCAAACTAATTAACCAACACGAAGCATGTGTAAAACTAATTAAGTGATTTCATTCTCCAAAACAAATACTTATTATTCCAGAACCAAACATCAAAATAAGATACAACCAACCGAAAGATTCACAACTACAAAATAAAAGAGAGTTTTAGAGAATACTAATTCTGAACGAAAGCACGATCAACTTGAATGATAAAAGCTATACTATCTCCAGTGATTCTGGAGAAGAGATACTCTATGCAATTGTTTCAGCCCAAAATATGCCCGTCGTAAAAGCAAAGCCTGGAGCCTTGAACACCCACCTGATCTGCACACAAACACAAGTTAGAAAGGACCACCGGTGGTTTTCCGGTGGAAACCTCTTCGATACTTAAGTCAGTAAGCGTTTGAGGTGTTTTTCCAGAAAGCAAAGAAGGAGTGCTCAAAAGAATGTCATACCTCTTTCAGCCTTGGGGCTGAGGTATTTATAGTTTTTATCCAGTGGGGACCTTTTCCAGGATCTCAGAAATAAAGTCCGCGAATCAAGGGCCGTTGAAACAACAAACTCTGACAAGTGGTCCCACTTGTCCCCCAGCGGGGGTCAAGAGATCAGGTCTTTCTTCGTCCTGCTCTCCTTCTTACTGGCAAGCCTACCTGCACGGGGAGTCAAGAGGCCAGGTCTCCCCTGGTCCTGCTCTCCTTTCCACTGGCAAGCCTGCCTTTATATTGTCAAGGTTTATTTCACAGGAGGTCTTCTATCAGCTCAGGGCAACTCCTGGGTTGGGATCCAGGTCTTACTGCTCAGCTCTTACTAACCTCAGGACAACCCCTGGGTTGGGATTCAGGTCTTACTGCTCAGCTCTTTGGTCATCTAGATCCAGGTCTACCCCAATCGGGGTCTGACCTATTCATGCCACATCAACTCCTCCCCCCAGAAAGGTTGGGGTAGATCTGTAAAACGTCTGAGCTCTTTTTCCGGGTGCAATTAGGGTTTCGCACATCTTTCCAATTTTAGGAAGATCAGGTCAGGTCTGCCCTAGGGCTGAGCTGGTTAGGCCTCCTGGTCCTTTTCCCAGTCCAGGTCTACCCCAATCCAGGCCTGACTATTCATGCCACATCAACTCCTCCCCCCAGAAAGGTTGGGGTAGATCTGGCGAAGGATCACAAGTCCCTGCAAGAGAAAGAGAAGAAGCTGCGCGATCTGTGCAAAGAGAGGGCCAATAAGCTGAAGAAGGCCGAGCAAGAGCTGGAAGAAGTGAGGAAGGCAGAGCAGAAAGTGCTCGAGATGAAGCCTTAGCCGAGGCTCGGAGTTTGGCGGACGAGACCGTGGCAAAGGCTCGTGAAGCATGGAAAACGTAGTTCCTTAACTCCAAGGAGGGGCTGAGGCTGATCCAGACCACCTGGGAGTATGTCCAGTGAGGCTTCTCGGGCTCGGAGCAACTGTACCAGCTGCTTGCTCCAAAGTCAGAGGTATACTTCCATCTCGCTCCGGATGCTCAGGCGAAGTGGGCCCAGGAAAAGCCCACAGTCTCCTTTAACCGCGCGAAAATTTTGAAGCAACCTCCTGAGCCTACCTCTTTCTGTTATTCTCCTGAGCAAGACCGCCTGCACAGGCTCGATACACCCGAGTTTGCTGCGTATGTTTTTTTCGCCTTCACTGCTCCCCCGGTTTCTCCCAAAGGCAGCTCAGCCAAATCCAGATCTGACTCTTGCCCTAACCAGCTCCCTAGGGCCAAGCTGCGCCAGCTGAATCATCAGCTGCAAGAAGAGAAGGCCGACTTGACGGAGTCGGTGAGCTGGCTGACCATTGCTGCCGACGAAGCTCATGCCATCTCTAAGATGGCCAATAAGTGTCGACAGCGCTACCACAAAATTGAGCGTGAGCTGTGGTGTGTCCGCCGTGTTTTGGCCGCCAATCAGAAGGCCTCTTCCTCACATGGCTAAATGTCTCTGGGATCTTGTTAAATTTTCTATTCTTCTGTTTTATTTCCTGTATTGTAATCAATTTTGTCAGCCTGCGTAGAAGGCGTGGGCTACTTCTTTTGTATTGCCAGAATGTTATGATAAATGCAAGAGTATTTTCTCGAAAATATTCAATCGGTTCTTGTTTCTGTTCAATCAAGTCAAGTGAATTAAGATTTTTCAAGTTTCAGCCAATCCAGGCTCTTGAACTTCCCGCCAGGTCTGGAGAATTGAGGCATTCGCCTTTGGCCAGATCTGTCTTGAATCAAGTCGAGCCTCTTATGCACATCTTCCTTAAGCCACTCCTGACTTAGGTTAATAGCCAGGTCAGGCATTTTCACAAGTATCCAGACTTAGCCAATCCTGGCTTAAACTGACGATCAGGTTAGGAATTCTCGCA
>BMAC01000043.1:1472002-1502238 GCA_014905375.1 Phtheirospermum japonicum
AGCCCTGGAACCCAGTCGATCTTGGGGGGTTCCAGTCGATCGGCCACGTCGGCAGTCGATCGACTGCGTCATCCAAAATGGCCAAAAGTCCATGGAATGCAGTCGATTTGGGAGTTCTAGTCGATCGACTGAACTTCCAGTTTGTCGACTGGATGCTGCACCGGCTGATTTCTCGTTCTTTTTATGTCCGCCGATTTATCGAGCCTCGTCCGTTGCGCTTCCTTGCTTGTCCGTTCATTCCCGAGTCGAGTGAAAACGATCCCAAACGAGCGCGGGCCCCGCTTGGACGTCCTACGGTAGCCCTGGAACCCAGTCGATCTTGGGGGGTTCCAGTCGATCGGCCACGTCGGCAGTCGATCGACTGCGTCATCCAAAATGGCCAAAAGTCCATGGAATGCAGTCGATTTGGGAGTTCTAGTCGATCGACTGAACTTCCAGTTTGTCGACTGGATGCTGCACCGGCTGATTTCTCGTTCTTTTTATGTCCGCCGATTTATCGAGCCTCGTCCGTTGCGCTTCCTTGCTTGTCCGTTCATTCCCGAGTCGAGTGAAAACGATCCCAAACGAGCGCGGGCCCCGCTTGGACGTCCTACGGTTGTTTTCAAAACCCCTATTTCAATTTAAGTTTAGTTATAAAACTCAAACCGAATCAATGACTACTGCTTTCCTAGTTTAGATTAGTTTAATTTCGGTCGACAATAAGAGCAAATAAGAAACCGATAAGCCGATAGCATCCATCCTCGAGAGACACGACTCGGGAAGAACTCGCCGCCCTACAACCGGCTCCGTACTCTTGCGGAGATGGATTCCGAAATAGTGCGTCGAGAATCCATCGATCAATTGTGTTTGGTGTGTTAGATTTGCATATGGGGGGCGGTTTTAAATAAGACCACAGCGACATCCGGTCGGATGGTAAGATAGTGTGTCTCATCCGACCAGTCAATATCACCAATCCAGTCTGATGGTTCTCCAGAAAGTGAATATGACTGGAAGCTTTCTCCAATCTGGTCGGATAGTAGGACAGTGTGTTTTGTCCGATCGGACATTTGTTCCAATCCGGAAGGATGGTACTGCATATGGTTTTGTCCGACCGGCCCATACGCCAATCCGGTCGGATGTTGCTACAGTGTGTTTTATCCGACCGGATGCTCCTCCGGTCCAACCTTATTATTTGGGGCTGCTTGATCACTTCCTGCACACTTAACACACCATTTATCACATCTATCCAACTCCAATTTATCACACAAAAATATGTACAAAAATAAAGAGAAAAACGAAAAATTAAACAAAACTATCGACAAAAAAATGACAAAAACTTGGGTTACCTCCCAAGAAGTGCGACTTTTAATGTCTTTTGCTCGACGATACCTCGTTTGAGTCTTAAACGTCTCGAGGTGGATCGTTCAGTAGCACAACTTCACGATCATTTTTTGAAATGGGCCCTCTGTGGTGCCATTTCACACGATGCCTGTTAGCTTGACTAGAATCATTGAATTTCAGAACGAGCCTTTTGTCGTGCTTCTCCTTCATCTTTTGCTTGCTCATTTCATGAGGGTTGTCATGAATCTCCTCTAATTTAAATAGATCGACCACCCCCTCCGTGTTTGGATCCATATCGTCGTCCTCGACGTTCTCCTCTTCTAATGGTATGACACCGTATAACTTCTTCACGCATTGATCCACAGAATTGAGCTAAGAGCAATCGGAACCCAAAAGAGGTGATGGAGCATTTTGGGTGTCTCTGAGTGAGAATGTCACTGACTTGTCAAAACCGGACAATGTTACCTTTCCTTGACGCATGTCAATCATGGTGTGTGAGGATGCCATAAAATGGTCGACCCAAGAGAATAGTATGATCCTTGCTTGCGTGGGCCACTTCTCCGACGTCTAGAATTACAAAATACATGAAGACTACTAATGAGCCGACTTTTTCTAAAACGTCTT
Organism: Phtheirospermum japonicum; assembly: GCA_014905375.1. Classification (NCBI taxonomy): domain Eukaryota; kingdom Viridiplantae; phylum Streptophyta; class Magnoliopsida; order Lamiales; family Orobanchaceae; genus Phtheirospermum; species Phtheirospermum japonicum. The sequence continues at coordinate 1,473,947 of BMAC01000043.1, forward strand.
TGACCTCCCCCAGCGGGTATCTTACTGAGTGGTCAGCTAGTTGAAGTTGTATGTTTGTTGGCTTCATTTCTCTAAGATCGAGTTGTTTGTATAGGGCGTAGGGCATCAAGTTGATCCCTACCCCCTGATCGAGCATTCTCCGTGCCTTTTGCCCATCCCCTAGAATCATCGTGATGCAAAAATTCCCGGGATCACTTACTTTCGACTGTACCTCTTGGTGGCATATGGCATTCGCTTCCTTTGTCGATACAATTCGTTCATTTATTTCTAATTGCCTCTCTTTTGATGCGAGCTCTTTGAAGAAATTTACATATGCCAGCATCACTTTGATCACGTCGAGTATTGGAAGGTCGACGTTGACTTGTTTGATCATGTTGTAGATCTCCATGAAATTTTTATTCTCCCTTGCCAGCTTTAGAAGACTTGGAAACGGCACAGAGTCTCGAATGACTCGTTGCGGCTTGATATGGCTGGAATTCCCCTGGTCAAGAATGGCATCCGACTGGATACCAGTACCAGTCCGGTCGGATAACGCTTATGTCTTGTTGTCCGACCGGATACTCTCGCCCGTCTGGTCGGATGAGTGCAAATTCCTGTTATCCGATCGGTTTCTCCCGTCAATCCGATCAGATGAGCTATCTGATGGACCCACTATTCTTTAGTCCGATCGGATTTTCTCGTCCATCCGGTCGGAAGCTTTCTTCTGTCTTCCAATTCGATCAGACTCTTGACCGGATGTTGCTTTTGTCCTCCCAATCCGTCCAGCTTCTTGGTTCATCTGGCCGGATACCTCTTCTGTCCAGTCGGACTCATGATTCATCCATCTGGATGTCTTGGATGCGCTTTCTTTTATTAAATCGGCTCCCTTGGATGGAAAGGCCATGATGATTGAACCTAGAACGTATTGATTTTGGGACTTATGAATCACCTCAGTCGCCGCGTTTTTGATGTTCAATGGTGGCATGTCAGAACTTGCCTCTTCTCCTTCCGAGATCAGTTCGTCCTCAATCTTTTCTTCTTCCAACTCTCCGACCCCATTATCAACTTCATTTCCTCCTTGGAGTACGTGTATTGCCATTGCATGTTTGGGTTGACTAGGCAAATTCCCCAGGTTGGTTCTGATCTTTGCTAAGGACGCGGAGATTTATACCATCATCATCTCCAACCTGTCCATTTGTTTCTAGGTATGTTTATTTTCCTCGATGGTGCGAAGAGTATCTTCTCGGTTGTGTAAACTTTTGAACTCTTGTCGCTGTCGCCACATTCGTAACTCTTCGTCGGGATTCAATAGAGGTGGAGCTTGTTGTTATTGCGGAGCTTGATATTTTTATTGGCCTGAATTATTTTGCCCTTGCGGAGCGCGTTGTTGATAGTTCCCTTGGCCTTTGTTCGGAAAGGAATTGTAGTTACTCGGGCCTTCCTTGATTTCTATTAGGGGAGGTGGTTCCAAGTATTGAGGGTCTGTCTATTTAGGCACTGGCACGTAATTAGGGTTCCCCGGGCCGTACTTGAAGTTGGGATGATCACAAAGACCTGGATTGTATGCGTTAGAGTAAGGGTCGTAGTTTTTGGTGAACTTTTGGCCCGATTTGTTGTTGGGCTGGAAGTTTTTCATGATGTTAACCTCTTCATCCTCATCCTCGTCAAACGTCACCTGACATGCATTAGCGCCATGTCTGAATGCTCCACAAATTCCACATAATTCATGTGACGGTTGTGACGATTCCTCTTCTTGATTGTCGGTGACTTTGTTGCGTTTGGTTGACACGCGACCTTATCTCCTTAGATTTCGAGCAACAAAATAAACTAACCTTTAATATTTGGACACACGACGTCATCGCGTTTGTTTGAATTGACCATTCCCGGGTTAAATTTCAGGTAACCCTGCAAAACCAAAATTAATATGAACTAAACAGGTAAACCTGCCCTCAACCCGTTTAGTATACGATCATAAAAATAATCGATAAGTAAGATACGAGAATCTCAACCCTTACTCGAGTCCACAGACCTTCAAACTCGATCTTCACCATTCATATTTAACCACTATATCTCGTAAATATTATATCCAAAATTCAGATTCATCCAACGGTTAGATTGTGCACAATCGTATTTTTAGAAATGCTGCACAGAATTTTCCAAAAATAAAATCTATTTTGTTCGAAAACTTATATATACTTCCTCGCATTTCAGAATCCAATTTCCACCAATCAAACGTAATTCAACAGGTCCTTGAGGTTTTTTAAAAATTGTAACGCGATCCAACGATTGAAACGTAAGAAAATAATTTTTCAAATTTATAGCGCAGTTAGATTTTAGACCTACAAAAATTGTAAATTCTCACGTCTTTTGCTCAAAGACTCGATGTCCCTCTTTCCCACAGACGGCACCACTTGATGCGACCAAAAAGATTGGGTCACCGAGGATATGGGGTATTAACCTCAAATCTGAGATCAGTGACCTGAATAGATTCAAAATACGTTGCAGCGACTTGATTGATCTCCAAGAGCCTCCTGGCGATCTGACCGATCCTGCAAAACAACACCTCAGCCAAGGTGGTGGACGGCCCCAGCGAAGGTCCTCTGATGCTTAAGTGCGAGAGATATTCGAGACATTTGTCGGCGTAGGCCCTCCGATGTTTGGAGTTTGGAGTTTTGTCACCTCGACAGGAAATTTTATTGTAAGTTAATAATTATGTTTGAGATCTCGAAATAACTCTCGCACTTTCTAACTTAAGCATCGAAGGACCTTCGCCGGGGCCGTCCAACGCCTTGGCTGAGGTGTTGTTTTGCAGGATTGATCAGGTTGCCAGGAGGCTGTTTGAGATCAATCAGGTCACTGCGACGTATTTTGAAGCTATTTAGGTCGCTGATCTCAAATTTGAGGTTAGTACCCCATATCCTTGGTGACCCAATCTTTATGGTTGCATCAAGTCGCGCCGTCTGTGGGAAGAGGGACAACAAGTCATTGAGTAAAAGACGTGAGAAAATTCCCAAACAAAATATGAAGGAAAGAAACATGCCATCCAGGGTCTTGGATTTCGGTCCTGGATCAAGCAAATCAAAGAAAAAGAACAAAGAAATCGATAAAGGAGAGCAGACAAAAGACGGACTAGCACCTCCCCCAGGAGGACCAACGATTCAGAATATGGCTGTCACACCACCACTCTCGCCAGAAAAATAGAAAGAAAAGGAACCTGAAGGAGAGCAACAAGTGAAAACTCCGGAGGTTATCGCGCAAAAGGTTGTCTGCATAGAGACGAAGTAATGGAAAGAGTTGCCTAAAGACAAGCCTTGTCAAATCAATAAAGGATTCTTGGAAGGGCTCATGGAATTTATACCTCTTGAGAAACAAGAAGATCTAAACAAATATCTAGCAGGAAAGCTGGGTACAGTAAAAGAGAAAGATGATAAATCAGATGATGGGCATGCGGAAAAATCGGTAGCAGAAAAACAAAAAAGAAGTGGATCTCCATCGTGGAGACCATCCCGTGAGCGGAGGGGGAGCTCGAGCAAGGGGAGATATGTGGATTCTTCCAGCTCTACCTCATCCTCAGAATCCCGTAGTCATAAGTATAAATATAAAATAGGAAAGAAGCTAAGGTTGGGGCGAAAACAGTATAATCATCGAGGTCGACGGTATAGTAAGCACACTAGTGAGGATGAAATAGAAGACTCGAGCATAGATGGCAAGTCCAGAGAAAGATCTCAAAAAAGTCGAGGTCGATATCGTGAAGAGAAGGAAGAGAATGAGTTCGAGCCAGGTACTAAGGCATTCAGGGATATGCAAGAAGCATTTCTAGCTCTGCAAAGATATATGGTGGGAGAAAAACTTGACGAGGAGAAAGGGCATCCTTTTTCGGATAATATATTACAGGCTGTGCTGCCTAAGGGGTAAAAAACATTGGAATTTCAGTATCATGGGGCGACGGATTCAATCTAGCACATGAAACTCTTTGAGAATGAGATGATCCTACACGGATATATGGATGTTGTTCCATGCCAGGCTTTTGTATCTACCTTAAGAGGAACCGTACAAAGCTAGTTTCACCAATTGGCGCGAGGAAGTATTACTAGCTTTCGGGTGTTACGGGCGGTCTTTTTGAAGCAAATTTTCTAGCGTGAAGCAACATACAAAGATTGCACAGTATATTTTTTACAATGGTGCAGAGGCCAGATGAAATCTTGAAGCAGTACATTAACAGGTTCACTAATGCCACACTAGAGGTACCCACCGTTACAGATGAAACGAAGGCAGGGGCGTTACACCAGGAATTAAGAAGGGAGGATTTGCGCCAATCTCTGGTTAAAAAAGCTGCACAGACATACGATGGGATTTTGGAGCGATGTAATAAATATATACAGGTGGAGGAAGCTGAAGAAGAGCATCACCTACGGTTTGGTACGGAGGTCGCAGAGACCGGAAGTAATTTATCTAAGAGGTCGGAAATCAGAAGAGAACCACGATGGGTAGTACGCGGTCTCCTTACTGCTGGTATAGGTGGGAGAGCAAAGCCTAAACTACATATGAGAAACTAGAGAGACGAGGATTTCACACCTTTGGACTACCCCCAAGCTAAGGTGTTTACTATTATGGAGCGATTAATACATAATGACATAAAATGGCCAAAAACTTGTGCGCAACTCCCTACTAATCCTAAGTCGGGTTTCTTTTGCATGTTTCATAATAATTATGGTCATTCCACGGAGAAGTGCATAGATCTTAAGGAGGAAATCGGAAGGCCTATAAAGGCCGAGCATTTAAAGAAGGTCATATACAAAGATAGAGAGCCACGGGAACCAAGGCAAACATTACCCCCACTACCTCCAAGGAATCCTCCTCAAAATCAGGCCAAGAGACATCTACAACAAGGAAATCAGAGACAAAATGAGCCAAGGAGGGCAGGAGGAAACAAATGGAGAATAAACATGATCTCAGGAGGGCCGACGGATGGTGATACTAATAACGCACGAAAGAAACACTCCAAATCAGCTCGGTCTGGACCATGCGAGGTCGCTAGTATAAGTAGGCGACCACAAAAGACAGGACCCATCATCTCTTTTGGTCCTAATGAACGATGCGGGCTGCAGGAGGATCATAGCGATGCATTGGTAATTGAAGCTGAAATAGCAGGATATGAGGTCGGGAGAATTTTTGTAGACAACGGGAGTTCTGTTAATATAATTATATGGATTTCCTGGAACAAACGAAACTAGAGGCGAAGATGCGACCTGTGAATGCACCAATATACGCATTCAATGGAGCTCAAGTGATTACGGAGGGTGAGCTGACACTTCCAGTGATATTAGGGCGAGGCGAAATGCAAGCAAAGGAGGATTTGGAGTTTTTAATTGTTCGTGGGAGATCGGCATATAATGCAATATTAGGGCAACCTGCTCTTAATGTATTCCAGGCGGTAACATCTACATATCATATGAGTATAAAGTGTCATGTGGGAGATAAGATAGGGGAGGTTGTATCCGAGCAGCAGGTCACTAGGTCATGTTATCAGATGACAATTCGAAAAGACTTGATTGACAACAAACGAGAGAAGAGGGATGAGGTGTAGGAAGGTGTGCTTAGTGCAAAAAAGATGAAAGAACAAGAGAACTCTTTTCGGCCGCATGAAGAATTGATGGAGGTTTCATTTGAAGAAGGTCGCCCAGATTATAGTAAGAAGATAGGAACTCTAATGCAGAAACATTAAGGGAAGAGCTGATAAAATTACAGAGGGAATTCTGAGACATTTTTTCCTTTGGGGATGGAGAGTTAATAGGGGTATCCCTGGAGGTCGCGCAACATCACTTGAATGCAGATCCGGAGGCGAGGTCGGTTAAATAGAAAAGAAAACATTTTGGTGCTGAAATGGATAAAATAATTGAGGAAGAAGTGCAGAAGCTGTTAAAGGCAGTCCATATTTGGGAAATCCAATCCCCAGAATACTTATCTAATGTTGTAATGGTACCTAAACCAGGGCTGAAGTGGAGAATGTGTGTAGATTTTCGCGACCTAAATAAGGCATGCCCGAAAGATCATTATCCGCTGCCACAAATTGATCAACTGGTGGATTCAACCTTGGGTTGCGAATTGTTGAGTATGATGGATGCTTCACAAGAATATCAGCAAATACCATTGGCGAATGAGGATCAAACTAAGGTAAGTTCTGTCACCTCGACAGGAACAAACTGTTTTGTATCTATGCATGTTTCACCCAAAAAACTTGCCCCCGAGAGATTCTACACCTTCACCTGAGAATTTCTCGACCTCTTTCCACAAAAAACATGTTAGAAAGGACCACTGGGGGTTTTCCGATGGAAACCTCTCCGATGCTTAAGTCGGTAAGCATTTTTTATCGGAATAATATAAAAGCAGGAGAAAAATGTTGGGAAAATCATGCCTCCTTCAGCCTTAGGACTGAGATATTTATAGTTTTTGCCCAATGGGGGCCCTTTCCAGGATCTCAGAAACAGAAAACCCGAGAATCTTGGGCCGTTATATGGGCCGACCTGACCTGAAAGCTTCCTTCCAGAAAACAGGTCAGCTCTGTCCTCAAGTTTTTCTCAATACCAGACCTGACCCCTCAATTCCCTATCCAGGGATCTCGAGTGAGGTCAGGGCAGTCTCTGTCAGACTATGGTTTCCAGTCTCACCCCCCTTTCGGCCAAGACCATTTAGTTCAGCTCGTCCCAACCATGTCTTGTTCAGGTCACTCGGGAATTAATCATCACTTTAGGTCGTACCAACCAGTCACCCCCCTGGATGGTTGGGTAAGAGCTGAGCTACTTTTTGTATCTCCATCATGACGGTTGAGATCCACACGTCTCTTCGGATATACCGCTCTGACACGCATTAATTGCATAGATCTCGTGAGATCTTTTCCCGTAGGAATCACACCGTTTAGGGAAGGGCTGCAATGCTCCATATTCCACCTCAGCAATCACAATCCGCGACGTGTCCCTTTAAGTACCGGGCCCTGACACACATTAAATGCACAAATACCGCCAAATCCTCCCTTTTCCTAAAAACTTGTTTTCAAAGTATATCTTTTTCCCATTTCCCGTCACTTATCCAATTTCAAAATTTCTTGCGCCTGCATATTTTTCTCCAGAATACCTCCGTTTCACCCTTTTTTCTTCCTAACAAGGTTTACTTTCTCCTAAAACCAGGTATTTTTCTCACCTTCTTGTAAGATTTTAATTATGTCAGCTTCCATTTCTCACTCTCTCTCCGCTTCTGGGAGTTCTTCTTTGGGGAATTCCTCATCCTCTATCAATATATCTTTTTCGGCGTTGCCGTCGGCGGCTGTCCTGGAGGAGCAACCCCAAATTCTCCCTGACCCCATTTGCGATAACATAGTTTCCATTGTTAGCAATCAAACTCTTCGAGACATACGTTCCAAGTTCCCTATTTGTGACGAATTTTATTTCATCAATCCCACCTCCGGCGAGAGGGCGTCCTATCCTCCTCCCAATCACCTAACCTTTTTTGTGGACCAATTCCAGGCGGGCCTAAGTTTTCCCATACATCCTTTCATTCTGGCTGTGTCTTGGATGTAACAGATTCTGGTACATCAATTCGTGCATAATGCCTTTAGGTTTATGGTGGGGTTCCACCTGGCGGCCCAATTCTCAGAGATGACCCCTACGGCCCAAACATTTTATTCTTTATTTCAAGCCAAGAGCTCTTTTGGCTTTTTTTATTTATCTGCCTGACCCGATGTCCGCTTTCTGGTCGGGATCCCTTCTTCTAATAAGACCTGGAAGAAGAAATTCTTTTTTGTCCAGTGCTCAGGTGATTGGGGCTTCTCTTCCATTCCCATTAATGTCCTACCCCACCAGGCACACTTACCCAAAGGAGACAAACCTCCTCACTTGGCCAAGAAAATAGCCCCTCCGTCGACCTGACTACCCTCTCAGACCCCGAAGATGAGATATAGCTGGTCCCGCGCAAACGTGCTCGGTCTGTCCCTGGGGAAACCGCGCCCAGGGCTCCCATAAACACCCCCAATAAGACCTTTTTCACCGGATCAGTCCTGGATTATCCTGGGGAGATAGAAACTCAATTTGTTATGGGGCTGACCCCTCCTGCTGATCGCCGAATTGTGGACAAGATGTCTGATTACGAGCTGATTGAGGCCTACTGCCAGGACGAAGCTCGGGTAAGGGTCTTGCTCCTTCTGTTCATTTCTCCTTTTCTTTTCTGTCTTACTTATTTTTCCTTATCACCCTTCCTTTGTTATGCCACCGTGAGAAGGGCATCTCTTTTGGCCCGTGCTAGAGGCTCCATGATGAACGCTGACTTGGACAAGAAGTATGCAGCCATGCAGGAGCGGGAGAAAAGGATGGTTTTGAGAATAAAGGATAGCAATGCGGATTTGAATGATGCACAAGCAAGATTGAAGGCGACCGAGGAGGAGTTGGAGGCTGCAAAGGTGGGGCTAGGGACGGCTTAAGCCGGTTTATATGAAACTCGAGCTGATTTGGCAACAACCTGGATGGAGCTTCAAGAGGTTAGGACTGATTTGGGAATGACACGGACTGAGCTCCAAGAGGCTAGAGAGTCGGAGGGGAAGAGCCGAGCTTTGTCCATGATCCGGGAAGAAGAGTTTAAAGAGAAGCTTCGCCGTGCGTGGGCTGAAGGAGAAACCGATGGTGAGAGCCGGGGCCAAACTAAGGGGCGGGTAGAAGGTCAACTTGAATTTCTTAACTCTGAGGAGGGTCAACGGCTGATTCAGTTGCCCAGAGAAACAACAAGACGAGATTTCCTGGGCTCCATCAAGTTGTATGATATCCTGGTTCCTGAGGTTGAGGTGTACTATCACCTTGGCCTGGATGCCCTAGATAAATGGTCCGCCAAGAACCCCTCAGTCCCTTTTGATCGCTTTGTTCCCTTGGAGACCCCACCGGAGCCGAATAGCTTTTCTCACATCGTGGAGGATGATCGGCTGCACCAGCTTGGAGCCCCTGAGTTTGTCGACTATATCTGCTAGGCCTTCTGCTCAGCCTCTTCAGCCTCTTCTCCCCCTCCCCCTCCCCCCCCCCCCCCCCCCCCCCCGACCAGTTGTTGGCGTTGACCTCAACAACGACTGCGACCTCTCCCACCTTTGCCAACCTGAGTGAACTTCAGAGCAGTACCCAGTTTGAGAATGATTTTGGGGAGGTCTCTGGGGCTGTAGCACCAGTTAGCAAAGTGCTGGATACTGCTGATTATGGGGCATAGTCTTTCATCTTCTAAGGACTTGTTGTTTTTGTCTTTTAACTTAAGTTTGTGGGGCCTGTACTTTTGAACAATATTTTTTATTTTATCTGCTACTTTGTATGCATATAATTAGGGTTTCCCCAATTTCAGGAAACCCTAGGCTCCACAAACCTTTGCAAACCTGAGTGAACTTCAGAGCAGTACCCAGTTTGAGAATGATTTTGGGGAGGTCTCTGGGGCTGTAGCACCAGTTAGCAAAGTGCTGGATACTGCTGATTACGGGGCATAGTCTTTCATCTGCTAAGGACTTGTTGTTTTTGTCTTTTAACTTAAGTTTGTGGAGCCTGTACTTTTGAACAATATTTTTTATTTTATCTGCTACTTTGTATGCATATAATTAGGGTTTCCCCAATTTCAGGAAACCCTAGGCTCATCTAGGCTTATCCTCTATCTATAAAATCCTCTTTTTCCTGCATATATTTTCAAAATGGCTTCTTCTTCTTTGCTTGGGGAAATTGATGTTTTGAAAAGAAAAGATATTGTGCTATTAGCTGAAAACATCAAACTGTCTGATAAACTTTCCACATTTTGTGAGAAATTTTCCCAAGTATGCCGACTCTTGGAGAGGAAGAGGCAAAAGAAACACCACTTCATGCGTGAGTGGGCTGAACTCCGCCAGCTCAACAGGCAGCTTCGGGAGGAGAAGGCCGATCTGCTGGAGTTAGTATGTCGTCTGACTGCCTCCGCTGTAGAGGCTCAATCCGCTTCCTCCTGAGCAGATGGATACCATCAACGTCTCCATGAGACTGAGCACGAGTTATGGAGGGTCAGCCAAATTCTGGCCTCTAACAAGAGTGCTTCTTCTTCCCATGGCTGATTTTGATTTCTGTTCTTGATGTATCTCCCAGATTTCTGTTATTTTCATGAGCATTTCTTTTTTCTATTTCTCGCACTTTTAATTAAACTCGCCAAGCTTTGCTGTAAAAAGTGGCGTAAGTATTTTCCATTCATGTAATTCTGACCTTGATTTTTAGTGAATGATCTTTTCTGGGCAAAAAAACCCTTGTTGATAGTTAGACCTGGCTTCTTAGGGTAGCCTTTAACCAATCCTGGTTGTGCTAATAACAAGTCAGGAAGAATGGGTCGTTCGTGATTAACACCGATTTGTCTTGATTTTAGTTAGTATTTTAGTTCGTTTTTATTGTTGATTTTGGTGAAAGTTGGATAGATTGAGCATATTTTRGTATTTTCTTATCTCCAACTTATTTTTTCATATTATAATTATAATTAATAAATTCTATGTTTATTTTAGGTATTCTGAAGTATTTTGGCCTGAAAATAGTCCAGGGTGGGCCTACGAGTGAAGTTTTAGTGAAAACGGGTCTCGACTTGAAGTGTTACGGTTGACACTGGGTACGGTTGAAAATAGTCCAGGGTGGGCCTACGAGTCCACCGCACGCATTGTCGATACGCCCCTGCCGACACTGGGTACATCCGCCGACAGCGGGTTACCCAATGCGATCACTATTTCGGAAATTGAGAGTTTTCAGCCCATAAAACAAGCAAGACCGACTCCAACGCATTTTTAAAAAGGATCCTACTGTATTAACAACAGCTGGGGAGACTTTGTCAAGGGGAGAAGACCTTTCCTTTGAAGGATTAGAAGAGAAGAATTATTATTGGAGTCTTTGGAATAAAAAAGAAATAAAATCAAGATACCTCTTTGAAGAAGGATTTGGTGATAGAAAAGGAGACCAGCAAATCCTATAAAAGGAGCGACGCCTAGCACACACGAGAACTTTCTCCCAACTCTCAGACCTCTTGGGGATGACAACCCAAGAGTGTTCTTTATTTACTTTCTTATATTTTCTCAGTTTCAAATTCTAGTTTAGATGTTAGATAGTTCTTAGTTTTCATAAATCTTAGATTAATTAATTAGTAGATCTAGTTTATTTTCTTGCTTGGATGACGTTAATCTACTCCGGTTTAATTAGTAAGTTTTCAATTTTCTTAGCTTAATTAGTTTAATTAATTTCTTATGCTTTTAATTATATGCTTGTTAGAATTTTTATTGAATAATTGATCTTCAACAAACAAACCCCCCGAAGTATGATGAATTGTATGGATCTTGAGTATGTTGATGATTGTGTTGGGTTTGTGATGATGAGATTGTGGATAATTTTTGGCTAGATCTTATGGGTCTAGAGCCTAGATTCGTTTTGAACCATCGATTGGGTTATCCCAATTGGTTGTGGAGACGAATCGAAGCTCTAGAACCCTTGTTTTCCTAAATCTTTTCAGAACCTTGATTTTACTTCGTTTTAAATCAATATCTTGATTTTATGTGTTTAGATTAGGTTTTATTTTTATTTCTTATTCGTGAAAAACAAATATAAGACAAACTTCCAAATCTAGTTTTCATTCAGAGACGACTTGAGTCAGCTTATCAACCTACACGCGATCTCGTACTCTTACGAGCGAGCTTTTAAAAACTTGACAAATATTTATAAAGTAGGTACACAAAAGCTCGAATCAAAATTTTGGCGCCGTTGCCGGGGATCGAACTAAAGGTTTGATTTTTTTGTTTGCTCTTCGTGACCTTATTTATGTCTTTATTTCGTTTTGTTTATCTTTGATATTTATTTGTGATTTTCATTTTATTTGTTTTTATTATTTTCCACTGGTACGTTTAATCTTGTGCGTTGAGTGTTGTGTTTACAAATGACGTTGAAAACTGAAACCCAAAATTTATCAAGGGTATCCATCGTATGTCAACGGGTACCTCCGTACTTCCACTCGACCGTCGATTCCATTTAGCCCCGAGATGCAGGAGTATGATCTTGACTATTTCTACATCGAGCAAATCCCGATTTTTTATGGGCATCCAAGCGAAGATCCAGTAAAATTCTTCCAAGAGTACGAGGACGTCACCTTGACTTTCCCTCGTCTCGGCCTTACAAAAGATCAAGTGAGGATGCGACTTCTTCATTACGCTCTAAGGGATCCGGCAAAGAAATGATTATATTACGCAGAGCCCGACTCTATGAAAACATGGGACGAAGTGTATGATGGGTTCATAGGAGAGTTCTACTCGTATGAATGGGACCCGTCTCCAAATTTATATGATTTGGAACTCAACGTCCAGAAGCTCGAGGATTGTCAGGAAAGTGGTTCATGAAGAGTTCACAGCCCTACAAGCCAAAATAGCGAGTTCTGAACCTTCAACCGCTCCATCCACACCACCGTGTTATCAAACAGGATATGACTCGTATAATTTATCCGACTTTAATTCTTTCTATCCGAGTTACGAATCTTATTCCCCCTCCTAACTTAATTCCTTCCTACCCGAGCTATGAAGACTTTCAACTAAATGATCACTTGTTGATGTGGCAAAAAGATATAGAAGCTGAGACTATTTGTCATCGGGATAGAATTGCGCAAATGACCTCGCTATGCAGATAAAGGACCAGTCTAAGAGCCTGAGGAATTTAGAGACGATTTTGGGTCAAATGGTGACTTATGTGGCAATAATGTCGAGCGAGAGAGACACACTTCCAAGACACCCGGAGCTACCAATTTTTGATGTGATGGAGCCCACCTTGGATGTTGAGGATTTGAGCGTGAATGCTTGTTTGGGAGATATGGTTAAAGAGGAGGTTATAGAGAATTTGGTTGAGATTGGTTCCCCTGCGTTAATCAATGAAACTTTAGACGAGAATGTTGGGGTATTTCCATTGGAGCTTAATGTGGATCTTACGAATTCGAGCTTTCTCAATTTTTATGTGGATAATGCGATGGAGCCAAATTTGGAAGAGATGTGTACGGAGGATGAAATTGGGGATGTAGTGGAGATCGCCCCTCTTACACTTTTTGATGATGTGATGGTCAATAATAAGGAGGTGTTGCCATTGGAGAGCCCAAACGACGTTGGATATTCGAGCCCACCTGAGCTTAATGAGAATGGAGGTGTTACGATGCCCGATTTGGAGAAGAGAATGAGGTTATTGAGTCGTATTGTGTTCCACCTGATGCTTTGATCGATATTGAGATGGAGGTGGTGGAAGAGTTAGTTGAGAAGAATCCCAATCCCCCTCCCCTATGCCCGAATATATATATATATATTTATTATTGAGGGGGATATCAAAGAAGTAAGGGAGTTTGGGATGTTTGAGGGATTTGTCGTTTGTTCAACAAATTTCCTAATTTTCCCAAAAGTGGAGGATCACCCTGTGCCGCAATTTACTTTTGATATGATTGTGGTGAGAAATTATTTGCTTTTTCAACCTCCAAAGAGAATTGGTGTTTTTGTTATAAAACTTGTTATCCGTGCCCGCTTTGGAGATTTTAATCACCCATTCCTACTCTTAGAGAACACTAAGGCGTGGCACGATTGTCTCTTATTTTTTGGATCCGGGATAGCATCGTTCGTAGAAGGCGTCGAGCTTTCAATGTTAAACAATCACTTCTTGGGAGGCAACCCAAGTATTTGTTTTATTTTTTCCTTATACTTTTTCTAGTTAGTTTATTTTTGTTCATTTGTTTTGTCTTTTTAGGTTTTTCTTTAAGACATTCTCGATCATGAGTTCAAGACGAAGGATGATTGCACAACACTATTTGGAGCAGCTCGGCTATTTAATTTTTAGGGATGCTTTCTTACTCCTTTCCTCTTTTGATTTGTTTTTATATATATTTATGGCAAACAAGAGATTGACAGATTTTTAGAGGGGGAGGATGGTCGAGCGATGATTTATATTTTTTAAATAATTGTGCAATTTAAATTCATGATTTGTAGTAGCTAATATTTTACGTGATTAATTGTTATTCCTACGCGCTGAATTGTGTTTGTCTGGCTTGCCTGTCGAATTTGACTACGTATGATTTGATGTTCTTGTCTTTTGAGCGTTTATAAGTGCATAAATTTTTCAAAATTATTATTTATATATTGTAAAATGGTACTTGGACGCAATTGATATTGCAAAACCATAAAAGCAGCGTCAATTCAAAAGTTTTCATGCAAAAGCCTGTGAGTAGCCTGAGTGTTTATCATCATTGCATGTACATGAGTGAGTTCTGTTTTGAGATCTCTTTGAAATCGTTGTGTGTAGTTAGCTTTGAAAATGATGATTAGGCACAGATAAAACCCTATTTCTAACCATATCCATATATATTAGCCACTATAAATTTCGAATGAGCCCCTCATAGCCAAATATCCATTTCTCATAGCCATGAGTGTTTATGAGTTGACTCCTACGATCATTAAAAGCGTGGAATAGGAGTTGGTTATTTTTATTGGTTACTTGAATCTTGGAGATTTTATTAGGAGTTTATGAAGAAATTATAATAAAGGATCACCATCCTAAAGAAAAAGAAAAAAAATAGAATAAGAAGGATGGTGAATCGTGTTTAGTCATTACCTACGCTAATAAAGGCTTGTGTATATTTTCTTATTTTCTTATGAAGCCTAATGTTTAAAGAGGCAAGAGTTTTGTTTGTAAGAAGAAGTGTATCATAAGCTTCTAAAGTTATTTAAGCGGTTCGAGCGAAAGCCGGCTGATGGTTCTCGAGTTGAGAAATAGCCTAAGTATAAAGTCTACGTTATGAGTGTTTAGTGAGGTTTCTTTTGAATGAGGTGCAGCACAATACTTCGTGATTAGAATAGTTTGGTGAGTTATAAATCACGTTAAATCATGAGTTAGCCACACGACTTATATATTCCATACCCGTCCAATGATCCTACATTACAACCCGAAAAGACCTTTTCCGATTCTTTATTGGTTACACACTTAATTTGCGATGAGAAGTGATTGATTTTTAGTTCTTATTTATTTTACTTGTATTTTGATGATTTGAGCGTAAACACATCCTTATAAAAAATTCTTGAGTGCTTTTGAGTGTACACCCATATATTACCCTTTGAGAGGATGCATGGATTTGTTTTTGGAGCGATAATGTAATAATGGTCGAGCGTTTGAGGTTGCGTTACACTTATATATATTTTCAAAATTATGTATGTAGCATAACAAGACTCTTTGCTTGGACTTATTTTCATTCTTGTTACTCTTTGAAATTATCGTTTGTTCGAGGACGAACAAACCAATAAAGCGTGGGGTAGTTGATTAACACGAATTTGTCTTGATTTTAGTTAGTATTTTAGTTCGTTTTTATTGTTTATTTTGGTGAAAGTTGGATAGATTGAGCATATTTTTGTATTTTCTTATCCCCAACTTATTTTATCATATTTTAATTATAATTAATTAATCTTATGTTTATTTTAGGTATTTTGAAGTGGTTTGGCCTGAAGATAGTCGAGGGTGGGCCTACGAGTGAAGTTTTAGCGAAAACGGGCCTAGATTTGAAGTGTTACGGCTGACACTGGGTACGTTGTCCACACTGGGTTACCCAGTGCCCAAGTCCGCCGCAAGCATTGTCGTCATGCCCCTGCCGACACTGGGTACATCCGCCGACACCGGGTTACCCAGTGCGATCACTGTTTCGGAAACTAAGAGTTTTCGGCCCATAAAACAAGCAAGACCGGCTCCAACGCATTTTTAAAAAGGGTCCTACTATATTAACAATAACTGTGGAGACTTGTTCAAGGGGAGAAGACCTTTCCTTTGAATAATTAGAAGAGAAGAATTATTATCAGAGTTTTTGGAATAAAAAAAGAAATAAAATCAAGATACCTCTTTGAAGAAGGATTTGATGATAGAAAAGACGACCACCAAATCCTATAAAAGGAGCGACGCCTAGCACACACGAGAACCCTCTCCCAACTCTTGGACCTCTTGGGGTTGACAACCCAAGAGTGTTCTTTATTTTCTTTCTTCGGTTTTCTCAGTTTCAAATTCTAGTTTAGATGTTAGATAGTTCTTGGTTTTCATAAATCTTAGATTAATTAATTAGTAGATCTAGTTTATTTTCTCACTTGGATGCATTAATCTTCTCCGGTTTAATTAGTAAGTTTTCAATTTTCTTCGCTTAATTAGTTTAATTAATTTCTTATGCTTTTAATTATATGCTTGTTAGAATTTTTATTAGAATAATTGATCTTCAACAAACAAACCCCCCCAAGTATGATGAATTGTATGGATCTTGAGTATGTTGATGATTGTGTTGGGTTTGTGATGATGAGATTGTGGATAATTGTTGGCTATATTTTATGGGTCTAGAGCGTAGATTCGTTGTGAATCATCAATTGGGTTATCCCAATTGGTCGTGGAGACAAATCGAAACTCTAGAACCCTTTTTTTCTTAAATCTTTCAAAACCTTGATTTTATAGTTCTTCGTTTCAAATCAATATCTTTATTTTATGTGTTTAGATTAGGTTTTATTTTTATTTCTTATTCATGAAAAATAAACACAAGACGAACTTCTGAATCTAGTTTTTCTTGAGAGACGACTTGAGTCAGCTTATCAACCTACACGTGATCTCGTACTCTTGCGAGCGAGCTTTTAAAATTTTGAAAAATATTTATAAAGTAGGTACACAAAAGCTCGAATCAGTCCGCCTTTAGCTAATCCTAGCTTCACTGACAATCAGGTCAGGAAAATTGGGGCATCCGCCCTTAGCCAATCTTGGCTTTTCTGACAATCAGGTCAGGAGAATTGGGGCATCCTCCCTTAGCCAATCCTGGCTTTACTGATAATCAGGTAAGGAGAATTGGGGCATCCGCCCTTAGCCAATCCTGGATTTACTGACAATCAGGTCGGGAAAATTGGGGCATCCGCCCTTAGCCAATCCTGGCTTTACTGACAATCAGGTCAGGAAAATTGGGGTATCCGCCCTTAGCCAATCCTGGCCTTTAAAATTTTACTGACCCTTAGGTCCGCTCGCAATAAGATATGAATAGGCTCAAATCATCATTATATAAATAAGTATCATAAATAATCTTACACATAGTATTTTTATAAATTTGATACATTCCACGCTCGGGGTACCCCGACTCCATCCATTTGTTCTAATTCATAGGCTCCTCCTTCCATAACTCTTGTGATCTTAAAGGGTCCTTGCCAAGTGGCATCCAATTTTCCCTTGGCCTTTCCTAAGTCGGCCCTGCGCAGTACCAGATCTCCTACTTGGAAACATCTCTTCACCATATTTTTGTTATACGTCGCTCGAACTCGTCCTCTTATGTGTTCCATCCAAACGGCATCACGCTCTCTCTTTTCCTCGACCAAATCCAATGCATTCTGTATTAATAATTCATTCTGATCCATATCGAAGCTTTGGATCCAGTGAGTTTCCAAACCTATTTCAGCAGGGATAACAGCATCCATTCCATTTACTAAGCTAAACGGAGTTTCCAGTAATTTCCTTGGGGTTAGTGAGATAGGATCAAAGGATTGAACTGAGCTCCTCTACCCATTTGCCACCTGATCTCTCAAGGCGTGCCTTGATCCCTAGCACCAAAATGCGATTGTCACCTAGACTTGACCATTTGCCTGAGGATGATAGACAGATGTAAAGTGTTGGTCTATCTTCATTTTGGTACACAAGGCTCTGATCTTAGCTCCCATAAACAGGGTGCCATTATCTGAGACCAGGATTATGGGAATGCCAGGGCTTAGGCCTCTACCCATTTGCTAAAATAATCAATGGCAACAATCAAGAACTTCTTTTGAGCTGGAGCCGTAGGAGAGGGTCCGACCAGACCTATCCCCCATTTACCAAAGGGGCAGGGAGAGCTCATTGTCATGAGCTCTTCCGCAGGCCGGTGAACCAAAGGAGAGATCCTGTGACACTTGTCACATTTCCTAACAAAGTCTTCTGCTTCTTTTCGCAATAATGGCCAAAAATAGCCAGCTCTCATGACCTTTCGGATATAGTCCTATCGCCCATATGATTACCACAATAGCCTTCATGTATTTCTCTAAGAATATGGGCGCCTTCCTTCCAGCTCAGGCATCTCAGAAGAGGTTGTCCAAACCCTCTCCTATACAACTCTCCCCTGATCAGGCAAAAGCGAGAGGATTTGATCCTTATTTTTGTCGCCTCTCTTTTATTGTCTGGTAGCTCTCCTTTCTCCAGATATAATCTGATCGGGTAACGCCAATCTGTCTCCTCTTCTAGTGCATGCACCTCAACTCTCGGTATGCCATTAGCAGAGTGATTACTTTTTCCTGATAGTCCGTTGCTGAGATGGATACCCTGGCCAGGTAATCAGCTCAGCCATTTTCTTATCTGGGAATTTGATGGAGTCTCAAAGAGCCCATGACATCGGCCAGTTCTCGAAATTGAGTCAAATATATTTGCAGGTGCTCTTCCCTGGTTTTGAATTCCCCTGTTATCTGCTTGCATATGAGTTGCGAATCTACTCGCGTACATACCTGGTCTGCCCCTAAGTCTTTCGCCACATGGACTCCCCTTAGAAAGGCCTCATACTCTGCTGCATTATTGGATAAAGGGTAATTCATGTGCACTGCATACTTTGTGGTTACTCCTTCCAGGTTTAACAACACTATTCCTGCGCCACAACAGAGGCTGCCGATAGAGCCATCAATGTAGATCATCCATTTATTTGCCTCCTCAGAAGAGCTGGTCTTCTTCTGCATGAAGTCCACCAATGCCTGGGCTTTAATTGATGCTCGTGCTTCAAAATTGATATCAAACTCACTGAGCTCGATTATCCACTTCACCAAGCGTCCCGAGGCCTCTGGCTTATCCATGACTGCTTTCAGAGGTAGGTTAGTTTAGATCACCACATTATGTGAGAGGAAATAGGGGTGGAGATTGCGAGCCGTTTAGACCAGAGCCAGCATGGCTCGTTCCACCTCTACGTACCGTAGCTCAGCGTCATGCGAAATTTTACTCCAATAGTATACCGGCCTCTACATCCTGCCTTCTTCCCTGATCAGGACCGTGCTGATAGCTTGCTTTCCCACGGATAAATACAAGATCAAGGGCTCTCCCTGATCAGGACCGTGCTGAATGCATCCTGTCATTTTTCATCCCATTAGAACGGGGCACTTTTGCGTAAGGCTTGAAAAAATGGCAGACTCTTCTCAGCTGAGCGTGAAACGAACCTGCTCAGTGCTGCTATCCGCCCAGCCAAGCATTGCATTTCCTTTACATTTATTGGGGGCTGCATATCCATGATAGCCCTAACCTTCTCTGGATTCGTTTCTATCCCTTTTCCAGTGACCATATATCCCAAGAATTTTCCAGCTCTTACCCCAAACATGCACTTTTTGGGGTTGAGCTTCATCTTATACTTTCTCAATGTGCCGAAAGTTTCCTTCAAATCATCAACATGTGAGGCTGCTTTTACACTCTTCACCAACATATCATCTACATAGACTTCCATGTTGCGCCCGAGCTGGTCTTTGAACATTTTGTCCACTAGCTGGTGGTACGTGGCACCCGCATTTTTAAGCCCAAATGGCATGACCATGTAGCAATAAGTTCCTTTCAGTGTTATGAAACTAACTCCTTTTTGGTCCTCTCTGGCTAGCCTGATCTGGTGATTGCCCTGCGAGGTGTCCATCATACTTAGCAGCTCACAACCTGATGTGGAATTGAGTAGCTTGTCTATCCTCGGCAGTGGATAGTGATCTTTAGGGCAAGCTTTGTTGAGATCCCAAAAGTCTTTGCACATCCTCCAGTCCTCTTCCATTTTTGGCACTAAGACTGCATTAGAGAGACATTCCGGGAACTATATCTCCCGAATGTGCCCAGCCTTGAGCAGTTTATCCACCTCTGCCTCGATAATAGGTTCCTTTTTCGGCCCAAAGTTATGCTTACTTTGATTTACTGTTTAATCGTCAGGCTAATGTTGAGATGGTGCTCGGCTATTGCTGGGTCTATCCCGACAAGATCCTTGGGAGACCAGGCAAAAATATCTGCGATGTTTCTGAGCAGAGCTACCAAATCCACCAACACATCAGGGCTGAGGGTTGTCCCCACGCGCAGGACTCGAATGTTGTCTCCTGGGACTACCTCAATTGTCATTAAATTCTCCTCCCTCTGAGCTGGTTCAGGTCTGGTGTCTTCTATCCTAGCCCTTTTACATCTCCCCTCTCCCTCACTGCGCCAAACACTATCTACGTATGTGCGTCTTGCCGTGTACTGGTCACCATGGACTTCCCCTACTCCATCCTGGGCAGGGAATCTTAATTCATATGGTAGATCGAGATTACGGCTTGGAATTAACTCAGTGATGGTCGGCCTAGCATAACATTATACGAGGAAGGTGCGTCCACCACCAGAAAGCGCACCGATTTGGTGTGTCTAAATGGGCCATCCCCTAACATCACAAGGAGATTCACCGCTCCCAACAGTTTTAGAGCTCCTCCTGTGAAGCCAACTAGCGACTTGGTGACTTCCTCCAGACCCATGTTTAAGTTCAGCCGTCGAAAACAATCATAGAACATGATATCGGCCGAACTACCCGTGTCTACGAAGATTCATCTTATGGTGTAGTTAGCGATGGTGGCCGTGATAACCAAGGCGTCCATGTGAGGGGCCAGGATGCCATTCTCATCTTCTGATCCGAAGCATATGTTTGGGCTTGGTGTTAACTACCCAATCTCACTCATTTTTCATGTCAGGTCTTTCGCAGCGCGAACATAATTGTTTTTGGTTCTCCTAGAATGCCAATCCCACTCACCCCCTGTGATCATCAGGATTCCGCCCCTTACCTCCTGAGCCTAGTCACTACTTCTCCCATTATTTCGCCCGCTATCCATCTCGCGCTTGTTCCCCTGAGGTTGCTCGTCCACGAGATCCAGACCTGGGCTCTTGCCATCTCGCCTTTACAAACTCCTTGAGGTGCTCTTCCTGCACCAACCTCTCTAGCTTATCCTTCAAGTGGGTGCACTGATCTGTATCGTTACCATACTCGTTATGGTGTCGGCAAAATCGGTCAGATCTTTCTTTCCTTGGCTTCTGGGAATAAGTTCTGGGCCATTTGAGATCAGGGTGTCGCTCAATTGCCTGCAGAATCTCTTCCTGAGGTGTGGCTAGGAGCGTGTATCTATCAAAATGGGGGCGTCCTCCAACTAGGTCAGTCCTAGGTTTCTTCATCGGGATCCTGTCCTCCCTATCAGGTCGTTCCCTTCTCTTTTCTCCATCTTCCTTAATATCCAGGGCCTCCTCTAGATGAATGTATTTTTTTTGCTCTTTCCTGGAGCTCTCCAAATTTCAGTGCTGGCTTTACGACCAGTGACTGGAAAAATTCACCTCTCCTGTGTCCCTGAGCCAAAGCATTAACCAAGAGATCCTCAGACGCTGATGGTACTTCTAGTTTTGCATCCGTGAATCGTTTGATGTATACTCGTAGATCTTCGTTCTCTTTCTGTTTCAAACTGAATAACTCCACCGGCATTTCCTGGTACTTCCTGCAGCTGGTGAATTGGTGCAAGAAGGCCGAGCTGAATTTGTCAAAGTTGCTTATAGAGCGTGGAGGCAACTGGTTGAACCAGAGCTGGGCTAACTTCCTAAAGGTCATCGGGAAGACCCTGCACATGACGGAATTAGAGATTTCTGCAAAGTAGCCGCGATCTCAAACCAGCTTAGATGATCCCATGGGTCTATTTTTCCGCTGTATTCAAAGCCCATGGACCGGTAAGAAGCTGGTAAATCATCACGCATAACTGCCTCAATAAACTGGGTGCTCTTCGTGCTGGCACCGTGCCCGTGCCTGCCACCTTTCTCTTGACCTCCCTGACCTCCTTCTGCAGGTTTTGCATCTGCTCAGTGAGGTCTGGGTTGGTTTTTCTCGACGTTTCGCTTTCTGAAGCAGAGTAGCTCTCCTCTTCTTCATGGAGGGGAGTTTTGGCCGTGCGCTGGGTTATTTGCGGTGGCTCCATCTTCGGTGGCTGAACCGCCTTGTAAGGGGGTGATGAAAGCTTGGCAAACTTTCTGTCCACAACTACCTCCACCGCTTTGTCGATGATGTCGGATAATTGCCTTAGAAAGGAATCGTTCAGCAATCCGCCGTCAACTTGTGTGTTTCCACTAGGACGGGGTTGCGCCACGCCTGGTCTGGCTGCCACCGATGGTCCTGCCATAATTGGTGCACCTGTCGGTGCGGCAGAGCTTGGCGTGCCACCCAGCTCCGCCACCAAATTCCGCTGAAGTCCATCGGATGCCATGTTTTGTCTCACATCTTAGCCTTGATATTCCCACAGACAGAGCCAATTGTTTCACCCAAAAAATTTGCCCTTGAGAGAATCTACACCTTCACCTAAGAATTTCCCGACCTGCTTTCCACAAAAAACACGTTAGAAAGGACCACCGGGGGTTTTTCAGTGGAAACCTCTCTGATGCTTAAGTCAGTAAGCATTTTTGATCGGAATAATATAAAAGCAGGAGAAAAATGCTGGGAAAATCATACCTCCTTCAGCCTTGGGGCTGAGATATTTATAGGTTTTGCCCAATGGGGGCCCTTTCCGGGATCTCAGAAATAGAAAACCCACGAATCTTGGGCCGTTATATGGGTCGACCTGACCTGGAAGCTTCCTTCCGAAAAACAGGTCAGCTCTATCCTCATGTTTTTCTTAAAATCGGATCTGAACCCTCAAATCCCTATCCAAGGCTCTCAAGTGAGGTCAGGATAGTCTCTGTCAGACTATGGTTTCAAGTCTAACCCCCCTTTCGGCCAAGACTATTAAGTTCATCTCGTCCCAACCATGTCCTGTCCAGGTCACGCGGGAATTAATCATCACTTTAGGTCGTACCAATGTCATTTGGTTTGAAGAATTTAGGGCGACCTATCAAAGACTGGTGGATAGAATGTTCAAGGACTTGTTGGGGTCCACCATGGAAGTATATGTCGATGATATGTTGGTAAAAGGTAGGAAAGCAGAATCTCATGTCGAGGACTTAAGAAAAACCTTTGCTATACTTAGATAATGTGGGATGAAGCTCAATCCAAAGAAATGTGCATTCGGTATGCGGTCTGGGAAATTTCTGGGATATATGGTGATGGAGAGAGGTATCGAGATCAAACCCGAAAAGGTGTGGGTTGTTTTGGAGATGCCGCACCCTCAGACAGTGCGCGAAGTACAGGTACTAATAGGTCGGATTGTGGGTCTTAACCGTTTTATTCCCAGGTCAAAAGAGAAAAGTGTACCCTTTTTAGGGCGCTTAGGAAGGGATCCAAGTTTGTATGGACCAAGGAGGCAGCAGAAGCTTTTGATAATCTCAAAGAATACTTAGCGGAGATACCACTATTAACTAAGACAATGCCAGGGGAAGACCTAATCTTATACATATCAGTGGGAGAGGTCGCGGTGAGTTCTGTACTCATCAGGGAAGACGCAGGTAAGCAAAAACCTATTTACTATATTAGCAAAATGCTAAGAGGTGCAGAGCTGAATTATTCTGAGTTGGAGAAAGGAGGTTTCACGCTAATTTACATGAAAAGGAAGTTGCGACCATATTTTCTAAGCCATAAGGTGAAGGTGCGTACTAACCTGGCCCTCAAGAAGTTTCTGAGTAATCCGAATGTATCCGAAAGGCTGGTGAAGTGGGCGGTGGAATTGAGAGAATATGACGTGGTGTACGAGCCTGGGACGGCCATCAAGGCACAAGTATTGGCAGATTTCTTGCAAGAGATGGTGTATCCATCTGAACCAGATGCCGAGATAAATGCATGACTATTATATACTGATGGATCGACCATGGTATCAAGGGATGGATTGAGGATTGTTTTAACAAGCCCGGAAGGAGAGAATTTGGAGTTTGCACTCAAACTGGGATACAAGGCATCTAATAATGAGGCAGAATATGAGGCGGTGTTACAGGGTGTTAAAATGGCAAGCGACCTGGGAGCAAGGAAAGTGAGAGCATATACAGACTCCCAACTGGTAGCCCATCAGTTCGACGGATCTTTTGAAGCCAAAGAGGAATGTATGGCGGTGTATTTAAAAAAGTTACGAGAAGAGGTTATGCGTTTTGAAGAATTTAAGCTGGAGCATTTACCGCGGGCTGATAATACCCGAGCTGATCAGCTCGCTCGAATAGCAGGCGCGCTAGGAACTTGTGACACCAGGAAAATCACATTGATGGAGATGGGTCATAGTAGTGTGGATAAAGAAAAAGAGTTGATGGAGAAAAAAATAAAAGAGGATTGGCGTACGCCAATATGGGAGGTCCTCGTTAAGGCAAAGGAGGGCGAGGTAACAGTTGTCAACAAAAGAAGCTAGAACAACGACTCGATTTTGTGTTATAAACGAAAACTTATACAAAAGGTCACGTTTTTTACCCTTTTTAAAATTTTTGGCCAAAGAGGAAGGATTAGAGGCGTTGAGAGAAATACATGAAGGGTATTGTGGTGATCATGAAAAAAGTAGGGCGCTGGTTGGGATAACGTTGCGGGCTGGCTTCTTTTGGCCAGGAATGAAAGGTATGGCCAGCGACCTGGTCAGAACTTGTAAAAAATGTCAGATGCACGCACCGGTCATTCATATACCGGCTGAAGACATGATGATTATGAGCTCGTCTTGTCCCTTTGCATAATGGGGAATCGATATCATCGGGTCTTTTCCAAAAACACCAGGCAATAAATAAAATTTGGTGGTTGCGATTGATTATTTTACGAAATGGGTGGAAGCAGAGGCGGTGACAGGCATAGGAGAGCAAGACATGATGGATTGTACTTTTAACAATATTTTTTGCAGGTTCGATATTCCATGGGTGCTGATTTCAGATAACGGTACCCAATTTAATGGGCATAAAATCATAGATTGGTGCAAGAAAATGGGATGAAGCAACTCTTTGATTCCGTGGTGCATCCCCACGCTAACGGACAGGTCGAGTTTACTAACCGCATTATTTACAGGGAATTAAGTTGCTACTGGAAAAAGCGGGAGGACTTTGGAATGAAGAGCTCGCGTCGATCTTATGGGCTTACCAAACGACTCCCTGAACCTCTACAGGGGAATCACCTTTTAGCTTGGTATATGGAATGGAAGCTGTCATTCCAGCTGAAATAGTGGGGGGTCACAAAGTTTATCGACATTAAATGTGGAAGAGAATGAGAGATTAGCAAGAGGAGCAATTGAGATGATTGGTGAAATACGAGCTGCAGCTCGGGTGGAATGTTATAAACAGAAAATTCAGGCAACTTTCAACAAACGTGTCAAATGTCGATATTTACAGGTTGGAGATCTAGTATGGAAGCGAGCTGATGCAATACATAATACTAAATAGATGGATCCAAGTTGTATTTGGTCGTTTAAAGTGATCAAGGTGTTATGTGGGGGAGCGTACGTACTCGAAAATGATCAAGGGAAAGCTCTACCTAGAAGTTGGAATATTTGTCATTTAAGAAATATTATGCCTGACAGGCAGGTCTATGAGGTGGGCGCATGTTTCATAACAATATTTTTATTTCTGTCATAAACCGATGCTTGTACAGGTCGGATGCTGAATTATGTACCTTCAGGGGCGGAGATTTGTTTACTTATGTAACCTTAGGGGTGGATAATTGTTTTATTACCCTTCGAGGCGGATAGCTGTTTCATTATACCCTCAGCGGTGGACACCTAATTATTACCCTCAGGGGCAGGTATTCACTATTGTATCTTCCGGGGCGGATATTTATTTATGATATATAAATTTAAGGGGAGTTTCAATTTAGGGGGAGTTTTGAACATTTTATTGCGTCTTGAGTATTTTGTCCATGAAGACAAAAAGGGGAGATTGTTGGGAATGTTATTCACGACAATTATCTTATTTTCCTTTTGTTTGTTATTTGCCTTTTTGGGCCTAAAATATTAAGAAACAATATTTGGTTTTTATTTTGTTTCTTAGAATAGAGTTAGCTTGTTTATCAAGGTAGGGATTCTTGTTTATTTAAGAGAAGAAGAAGCCGTGTAAAGAAAACGACTTTCAGGCAACATGGAACACAAGTACAAGTAAAACTTGAAGCCGCGATCCACGATTCATACATCTTTGAAGTTGTGTAACCAACGAAAAAGATTATCATAGAGTGGCTGCAAGTATTTAGTATCAAATGTTGATGCTAATCTTTTCATATATTAATTTGTGATTTTGTATTTGATCTTAAACAAATTGAAGTAATATAGTTTTCGGGTACCCAATTCGTAAGCACGTTGCTTACGAACGAAATTAATTTACTGTATTCTTTTATTTTTATGAATTATTCCGCTGCTTATTATTTAAATACTGTTTAGTGTCAATTCTGATATTATTAACATCAAATTTAAAATCTATTTATACTTGTTTGGAAACACTTTTGGTATAAAAGTCCATCTATAAAATGGACTTTTGGAAAAATGTAATTCATAAAAGTACTTGTGAAAATTGTGAAGTGTTTGGTAAAAACAATTTTAAAAGTCCATTCAATAAAAGTATAGGAAATGAAATTCAAAAGTCATAAATTATCACTTCTTCAAAATGGACATTTGGAAAAATTACTTTTTCAAAAATCAATTTTAATATAACAACCAAACATGTTTTTCTTTTTTAAATGGACTTATTTGCATAAAGTCCATTTCAAA
Source organism: Phtheirospermum japonicum (assembly GCA_014905375.1). Lineage (NCBI taxonomy): Eukaryota > Viridiplantae > Streptophyta > Magnoliopsida > Lamiales > Orobanchaceae > Phtheirospermum > Phtheirospermum japonicum. The sequence continues at coordinate 1,500,609 of BMAC01000043.1, forward strand.
ATGGGTTCACAAACAAGCAACGTAGACCTACGAATCAACGCTGAATAAACCCGCTTATTTGGAACAAACAAAAACCACAACAAACTTGTTGAGATGAATTTGGTTGAATGAAGTAAAGTCTTGTGCACGTAAAGTAAGCAAGATTGAAATGGTAAACAGAGGAAAACAGAGTCGCGTGCACCCATTGACCACTGGGTTTCAAAATCGGACCAATGAGCCACCACAAGAATCTTCCTCAAAAATATCATTGCCTACTTAGTACTCCTATTTAAGGCATAAAGAACAAACCGCTTTTCCGACCACCTCCCATTTCGTCGGACCCTTCTCTATTCTTTCCTTGCCTCGTGAAAACTTATTTATTGCGTCTATTTTGTTTAAAAAAAAAAAGGTAATCATTTTTGTGCTATTACTATTATTTTTCAAGAATGGCTTTTTCAGAAAACCCATCACGGCAATCTTTGATCCCGAGTTTTCTATACACTAGTTCGTCGATGAGATCAAACAATTTGGAGCAGAATATTAATATGAGGCCAGGTTTCAAGAACCCAGCTCGGTCGCTTGATTTACCGGCGGCGGTGGGGGCTGAGGGGGGTTTCTTGATTCCGGCGCCCAAGGAGAAGGGGATAGAGATGTATTCGCCAGCGTATTATTGGGCCTCAGCTGCAGGAGGATTGCTGAGCTGTGGGTTGACGCACACCGCCGTCACACCACTTGACATCGTCAAGTGCAATATGCAGGTTTAACTTCATCTACTTTATTTCTCTATATATATTTGTGTTTTGTTCGGTTGATCTTATAAGAGATTATTACAATTTTATTTTTGTTTGGGTAATAAATAACTTAGATTTTGTTGGTCAAATGCTCATTTCGTGTCCACGCAATCCACTATTTGCAAATTCGAAGTTGTATTTTAGTATACACCTATCATACTTGGAATATAAAAGAATAATCAAAATTCACAATAAAGAAACCATATATCCCTTAGAACATGAGAAATGTTTGGCTAACCCAATAATGGAAGTGTATGACGCGTTACCACTAGACAAAGCTTGGGTCCGGGATTTCTTATGTGTCCATATTGAAAACTAAAATGATAAGTTCAATAATCAAATTAATTTCAGAGGTTTTTCCCGACTTTTGTCCGTAATTATACAAATAATTCAAATAAATTGAGTGCAATTGTAATTAGGGCCGTTTTTTACAGCAGTAAAAACAGATATGATCATACTGATTCATTTTCAGTGTCGGTTTCCCTGATTTTTGAATATATATATCAAAAAATCAATAAAAAGTATATCAACCTACTATATTTAAACCAATTTCCAACAAAGTCATCTCGGGCACTGCATAAATATGTAATTTTATGTTTTTACAAGGATAAATTTTTTTTGCCCCCCAATGTATGTGGATTTTTTTATTTTGTCCCCCTAATTATATTTTGTTCCACTTTGTCCTCTGATGTACAATAATTTTCGTCGTTGCCCCCCAAACTTTATTTCCGGCGGAATATTCCTTCTATAATCCACCGACGGGCAGTTGGGGGGCAAAGTGAAAGAATCTTATAATTTGGGGGGTAAGGTGCAAAAAATCTTATAGTTTTTTTTTTTTTTTTTTTTTGGGGGGGGGGGGG
>BMAC01000043.1:1504364-1560526 GCA_014905375.1 Phtheirospermum japonicum
TCCCTTAGAACATGAGAAATGTTTGGCTAACCCAATAATGGAAGTGTATGACGCGTTACCACTAGACAAAGCTTGGGTCCGGGATTTCTTATGTGTCCATATTGAAAACTAAAATGATAAGTTCAATAATCAAATTAATTTCAGAGGTTTTTCCCGACTTTTGTCCGTAATTATACAAATAATTCAAATAAATTGAGTGCAATTGTAATTAGGGCCGTTTTTTACAGCAGTAAAAACAGATATGATCATACTGATTCATTTTCAGTGTCGGTTTCCCTGATTTTTGAATATATATATATATATATATATATATATATATATATATATATATATATATATATATATATAACTGAGCATGCGTTTCGTCTGTAATATCCAGATCGATCCCGCAAAGTACAAGAGTGTTAGCTCCGGTTTTGGCACTCTGCTCAAGGAACAAGGTATCCGAGGTTTCTTCAAAGGCTGGGCCCCAACATTTGTTGGTTACAGTGCTCAAGGTGCGTTCAAATACGGATTGTACGAATATTTCAAGAAGTACTACTCCGACATGGCGGGTCCCGAGTATTCCGCCAAGTACAAGACATTTATTTATCTTGCTGGCTCTGCTTCGGCTGAGGTCATCGCCGATGTCGCCCTCTGCCCTTTTGAGGCGGTAAAAGTTCGTGTCCAAACTCAACCTGGCTTCGCTAGAGGTTTGGCTGATGGGGTTCCTAAGATCGTCAAAGCCGAAGGAGTTTCAGGGTACGTATGCATTTTAACATAACGCATCGTATTATTATATCTTTTTTTAATTTCACTTATCGTAAATGTTCGGAGAGTTTTTTACTAAATGATCGTTTTGTTTTTTTCCAGGCTGTACAAAGGGATTGTTCCGCTTTGGGGACGACAGATTCCATGTAAGTCTATCGATTATTATGTAATTAGTTAATTTTTTTGAAAATAAATAAATTAGAATGATATATATTGAGTTTATGTGATCATTGAGAAAATACAAAATAACATAAAATTTCTTCATCTAAATAAATATAATTCAACTAGAAATTAAAATAGTAATGGATCATACTATTCGTTTTAATTGGACAGATACAATGATGAAATTCGCCACGTTTGAGAATATTGTTGAAGGTATTTACAAGTACTCCATCCCGACTCCAAAAGAGGAATGCAGCAAGACCTTGCCAGCTCGGTGTTAGCTTCACGGGTGGATACATAGCCGGAGTGTTTTGTGCCGTCATTTCGCATCCTGCCGATAATTTGGTGTCTTTTCTCAACAACGCCAAAGGAGCAACAGTTGGTGATGTAAGTATCAAAATAATGATCCACTAATTTAAAATTTCTTAGGATTGCATTATATATATATATATTATATATATATATATATATATATATATATATAAACCGACCAGAAGCTGAGAATCACTTATTTTGTTGGTTAGGCTGTGAAAAAGCTAGGGTTATGGGGTATGTGCACTCGGGGTCTCCCCTTCGCATCGTCATGGTCGGAACTCTTACTGGAGCACAATGGGGCATCTATGATGCATCCAAGGTCTTTTTTGGGCTGTAAGTTTCTCCTACCCCTTATTTTCATTTATTTTGATGTTAAACGAATCAAAATCAGATTAAATCAGTCAAAACTGGCCAAACCATATTATTATTATTATTGTTGTTGTTGTTGTCGTCGTCGTAGTTGTCGTTGTTGTAACTTCTTTATGCTTATTCTTAAAATGTGTTACATTATATTATATAATATAACAAATTGATATAATTTATTTTCATTAGATCCGTTAGACCTCCGGTTGGACCGGATGGATTCACCGCTGGACCAGTAGCAAGATCAATATGCTCTGTTTTCTAACTCTGATAAAATCTTACGTTTGCAGGCCTACTACAGGTGGAAGCTCTGTCCCTGCACCAAAGTGAAAATAGAGATATATTAAAGAATTAATGTGCTATTAATTTATAGTATAATCTTGAGAAAGCAATATTTTGTCCATGGTGGATATTATTTTGTATTTATATAAAGTGTTGGCAGTTTAATTGATTACAGTTTATTATACATGAGTTGTTTTTCGTCGGAATGTAGTTTATTGTATGTATGTAATTGTGAGGGTTGAGTTTTATGTAAAAAAAGGGAAGAAAGAAAAAAAATAATGTATGCAGTTTTTTTTACTTTGTCTCCTGAAATATTTTTGTTCCACTTTGTCAACGGATGTACAATAATTTTCGACGTTACCCCCAAACTTTATTTCCGGCGGAAAATTTCTTTTTAAATTCCATCGACGGTCAGTTGAAATAATTTTACAGTTTGGGGGGGGGGGGGTAAAATTCAAAAAGTCTTATAGTAATTAAAATAATATAAGTATTAAATATTATATTATTCCCACGTGCTTACAAGCTTGCATTGCATGAGAACAAGGTATCCCATCACTAAGCCATTTCCCGCATGAGCATTCTTGGGTTGTTAATTGCACCTTAAAAGACTTAGCACGACGAATACCGTATCAACATTGTCACATCAGCAATCTGTGTTTGATGATGATAGAATTGTACGGCTGCGTGCAATGAAAGTCTTTATTGTTCCTCATACTGCTCCATGATTTGACTTGGATACGGTTGATTCTTGCTCAACCAAGCGGATCCCTTCACCATTTTATGAAAAAAAAATTAACAGTGTGAATGAAGGTGAAACACTTTATGGCAGTAATGGGCAATCGTCGCGCACCCTTTAAGATAGAGTTCATACACTCTGATACATTAGTAGTTAGAACTCCACAACTTTTTCCACCATCATAGGACAATGTCCACTTTGTCTTATCCATCCGCTCCAAGTAAGCATAGGCAGGTTCTAATATCTTCTTAATCTCTTCCATCATCTTTCGTAATAACACTGGTGAAACTACAGATCCGACAATCCAACATAAATCCTTCACTTTGATATTTTTAAATTGTCTATGAACATTGGCCCAAACATGTCTCAAACAAAAGCGAGGAAACATAATCATGATCTATCGAGGCAAATGTGTTGACATTTTCAACTCGAGGCTCAGATTCGACATACAGCTCAAGAAAGTCTAGGCCTAGGGATGGATCTAAGAATCCCCATAAATCTTGCTCATTAGCAAGTGAAACAATACCACACGTGTTATTATAATAGAATTTAGTGGAGACTTTTAAAACTACTTCATTTACATTACTATTCGTAACTGTAAACAAAATATCGGTCAACTCCTCAAAATTTGTCTGACGAGAAATCCTTCTAGAAGCAATTGCCTGGCGATCATACCTCACTTCGTAACCATTTTGCAGAATTTGGCCGCCAAAATACACGACTATGGTGATCATATTTGAATTCGACATTGTCTATATATCCTAACAATTAAGCAAATCACTAAACTTTAGAATTCACGATTTATCACTAAAATTTTAATGCAGTTTTTTAAAATCATATTTGAATCGTGTGCGATTCGTATTTTCAAATTTAATTTTTTCCAATTTTAAAATATTACACTATGTATGCGATTTTTGATTTATTATTTTTTAAATATTTTTATACGTGCGAAGGCCGAATTATTTATTTTATTTATGCATATCTTGGGTTTTGTCTATTTATAAAATTTAACTAAAATTATAAAAAGATATATAAATTTTGTCCATTATTTGGTAAAGTGGGCAGTAGGTCTTATTTAACAATAATTTATTAAAAATTATCGAATATAATCAACAACTTCAAAAATATGGCATGCATAAATATAAAAAACAAATAGACATGATAACATCAATAAATTATAAAAACAAGAAATAGACATGATACATCAATAATTTATAATTGAAATACGTATTGCTGCATATCTCATACATGATACATTATAAAAAGATTTCTTCAAATTTATATGAATAACTATTGAAAATATTTTAATTGGATAATCATAGGATAAATTACATATACATAACTGTTGTAATTAGATTACAGAGATATTAAATAATCATGAAATTGAATATGTAGATATCATAATTAAAGGGGTTCTCAACATTAAATAATCATGGAACTAAATACGTAGATATCATAATTAAAGAGGTTCTTAATTTGTTGAAGAACCAAATTGAATACTAAAAGGGAAACTTACCCAACAACATTTATGGCTCCAAACACAATGTAGATATCACAATTTATTATGTATGCATACATAAACATTTAATTACCTAGAAATAATTCATAAATAATAAATTAATCATGCATAAAATTTATTTCATAAATAACAAATAACATAAGTATAAATTTTATTTCAAAAGATTAACATACCTTAAGCAATTGCTTATGAGAAGTGTAGATAGAAATTCAGAAAATATGAATTCAGCTGTCTAGAGAAGAGAAAATAAGACGAGAGAAAAAAAAATTTTGAAACTAATTTGTTGTGCTCCGAGTGAATGATTGTGGTGAATGAAGGATAAAATCAAAATGAGTTAAACATGTGAATTGAAAGACGTTTGCATGTACATTTCACATGTGACTCTTGTTTGGATGTATCACTTGTCACAATGGTCAAAAGAAGCAGATTTTTTTTTTTTGGAGTTATGTGTTCAATTGGGATCATGTGATTTTTATAATCAATTTCCCATGCAAAATCACGTAAAATATTTTTTTTTTTCAGAAAATTGATTTCGCAGCTTGAATTTGCGAAATCACATTAAAGAAAATTCAAAAATTAATTTCGCAGATTCAAGTTGCGAAATCAAATTACAAATTTTTATTTTTTTTGGAAATCGATTTCGCACTTTCAGTGTGCGAAATCACATTAATTTTTTTTTTTAGAAAATGGGTTTCGCAGATTGAAACTGCGAAACCATAAAAAAAATAATTTTTAAGGAAAATGGGTTTCGCACTTTCAGGGTGCGAAACCATGAAAAAAATATTGATTTCGCACTTTCAGTGTGCGAAATCACCTAATTAGACGGCCCAATCACACAGCACCTATAAACACAATCTGAAATGGCATATACGGTATATACGCATTTTTTGCCAATTAATTATAATTGTGCCACCATAAATAACAGAGATAAATTTTTCCAACCCTAACTCCCTTCATTTCTCCTCTCTATGTTAATGTTCTTCGCTTGTATGTCCAGAGCAATTCCAACAGCACACCGAAAATGCCAATTTGCTCTGTCGAGTCAAAAATTTAGCAAATAAATTGTATCAGTATTTACTCGACTCACCGGTGGCACACTGGAGTGACGGTGGTTTGATTTGACAATGAGCTCATTTAAGGGTTCTATGTCGTTCTTTGGGTTAAAAGTAACAGAGATCTTATATTATGTATATATATAATTTTTTGTTTTTTCTCTCTTTTTTGCAGTTTTTTATGTGGTTTTTGGTGTCTAACTTGCCTTGAAAAAAGAACATCACCAATGTTAGATTCTTAGTTTCCGTGTGTTTAATTTTTTATTATTATTTTTTTTTTTTGTATTTTGTGATTTTTGCCGAGTTAGTCAAAATTGATGATGTCTTAGATTGAAGAAATTATTAGAGGTTAAATGGTAAATAAATCAAGATTGCGTTGTAATTGTGTTTTTAACAAGTTGAATCACTGAAGTTGTTGAAAGCTTAAGGAGTTATCACTTGGTTTCCTGCTTTTTCAAAATGAATTTTATTTTTTATTTCTTATTTATTTTTAATTGTGGACAAGTCTTTGTAGAATAATATAAGAATGAACAGGTGCGGATTCAGGATTCTAAGTTTGGGGAGGTCGTATTCAAAAAAGACAAATAATAATTGTGGTGCATTATATAATAATAAATAATATATTAAAAAATAAAAACCCAAATATTAATATTCATAATTAGTAACCACGAGAGGGAACTCTGAAATATGAAAAGAAAAAGAATTTATATTTTCGTCACACAAATATAGTTAAGTATTTCATTTTCTTCTGATCCACAATGACAGTCCAGTTATCATATTTAATATATCATTAATTTCTTATTTTCAAATATATCCTTCATTTTTTAAAAAAAAAAATTTTTGAAATGGCAATTCATATCTTGGTAAATGTAATATTGATGATAATAATACCAAATTTTGAAGTTTTAATAAAAAATACATTAATTTTAAAACTAACTTTTTGAATTATTATTTGACATTAATAGATTAGGAAATGGTCTAACCAAAAAAATAGATAAATTAATTAAGGTATTAAATATATAAATCACAAATTTCTTAATTTGTGTAAAATTAACTGGATAGGTATCAATACAAAAATGGAGAGAGTATGTTTTTAAATTTTTATCTGTTTTGTTTTTAAATTTTTATCTGTTTTGTTGCGATTGAATGAGAAAAATAAATAAAAAAATGAATTTAAAAAAAACTAGGCGCAATAAAATAGGCACAAAATTGGTTGCGCAAAAAAAAATGGTGGAGTGCGCAAAATTGCTTGCGCCTCGAAAAAGAAATAAAGAAAAAAAAAAGTAAGAAAGAAAGAAAAAGAAAAAAAGAATTAATGGCGGAAAAAAAAACAAAGGAGATAGAAAAAGAAAATAAGGTCCAAAATTGCTAGCTCTCCTTTGAACCTTGGACCATTATAGTTACTTGTTGGTGCATAAGCCACTACACCAACCACCAAGATTGTAATTTCAAGGGGGGCAAATATTATATAATCTAAAACAACAAAAAAAACTATATATAATTACATTTTTCGATTTATTTTTTTTTGCGGGGGCCGTGGCCTCCCCGGACATATCTGTAGATCCGCCCCTGAGAATGAGGAACCACTTGGTGTGGTTGAATTGATAACATATTGCATGTGATTGTGACTGAGATTGACAATATTTATTATGTGTCCGCTATTTCGAAATATATCAGTGGTTATGATGGAATTAATTTGTGAATAATTTACAATGAAACAAATATTTTGCTTGTCTTAAATTTCTTAAGTATTTTTGATTTATTTACTATTGCACTTTTAAGTGAATAACAATAATAATAATCTTGCAGATATAAAAGTATTGTTTTGCATGTAATTGTGGTGTTTTTCTCATAGTCGGGTTTTATATTGGTTTTAGCGGTTTTTGAGTCGATTAGTTAAGTTATTAGGTTGTTTCTCTCGTTTTATTGTTTTTCGTGTTTCTTTTTGATTTTTTACTTAATATGGCTTAATGGGTTTAATTAATTTGAGGTTTGGTGTAATTCTTGGGTTTTTATATTCAAAATTCTCATTTAATAGGCTGCTCAATGATTTAAATTCAAGCTAAGGCATTGAGGACCTTGAGTTTGCTCGTTCATTAAATGGGCCTTTTAAAACGAGTTCGAATAAATTTTTATCGAGTCGAGTAGCAAATAACTCGCGAATTATTTGGTTCATTTACAACTCTAATTTGAGCTCCTTAGTCGAATTAACCCATCTCTTTGGCCTATCAAGTAGACATTTTGAGTTTATGTAACAAAGATTTGACCCCAATGTACGTACAATTGATGCTTCTAGGTTTGTAGTGTATGTCCTTTATCCTTTTCTTTTGTTTCTATCTTCGATTTTCATTATCTCAAAACTTTTGGAATCTTTGGTTAATTAATTTCATAAAGTTCTCGCGTCAAAAAAAAAATTGAACTTATTTTGAAAAACTTAAAGAATCTAGCAACCTCCCTTTAGGTATCGGTAGTCGCTTTTAAGGAAATAATGTGTAATTTAATTTAAGTACTACTTCTACTTCCTTTCCAAGAAATAATTATAAACGATAATCAATACTTTCCAAAAGACATGTCAAAAATTAAAGAAAAAAGAAATAAAACAAATTTGCTTTCCAATATATGAATCCAAAAACATAGGAACTCCATGTCGGTATACGATAGGCTTTGTGTTCTTGGTTTTGTCCTAAACTAAGTAGGAGTCCTTAATACGTAATAACTTGGTAAGCAAGTACTGGCCTGTATAAATATGCATCAGAATTAAGTCGGACAATTCATCTCTACGCACCGTCTTTTCCTATATATTAATAATAAATAATAATTATTTTGTTTAAATGATGCAGCTGGTGCTGCCAGAAGATGTGTGTGAGGAGATCCTGTCAAGACTTCCGGTCAAATCCCTACTCCGATTCAGGTGTGTATGCAAACAATGGAATGCCTTAATCTCATCATCTCCTCGCTTTGCTTCTCTGCACCTTGTTTGATGATCTTGACTAAGGCCTCGTCAGCAATCCTAGTCAGCTTAACAGGTGGCATAAGGTTGGAGTGTTGTGCTCTCTTTTGGACGTTTGATGAGGATATGCATGGACTGTACTGGAGCAATCTCCACCTTTCATTGTGTGTGCAGCTGTCATCTCCATCAATGGCCCTCATTTCTTGTTCGTTGCTTTATTGATTTGTCACAGCTAGTGAGCTAGGGTTTACACCATTATATATGTATTCTACTCAGACCTTCTTTAATAACAAGAAAGCAATATTTCATTTATCCTCATTTAGCTCCCAGCAGTCTGTGTATTTAATTTCCAACATGGTATCAGAGCCAAGGTCCTAGGGCCTTGGTTCTGAAAAAGTCCTTTTCACCTTTTTGCTATTCTGCTTTTACCTGGATAAATAAATGAAACCATGAATACACCCGAAACTGGTCCTGAAGCTGCTGTTTTTCAAAATCCAGCAGCAACCCTAGCTACACCTTCCCTCATACAGCCACAACATCAACTTGTTTCAGTCAAGCTAACTGAAAATAATTTTCTGATCTGGAAGCAACAGATCCTAGCTGCACCAATTGGTTTAGGCCTTGAATCTTATCTAAATGGAACTGCTGAAATTCCACCAAAAGTCATCCAAAATCCAGAAGGCCTTGTTGTTCTAAATCCTAATTTTCAGATATTTCAGAGGCAAGATCAACTATTGGCATCTTGACTGCTGTCTTCACTCTGTGAGAGTGTTCTTATCCTTATGGTAGGCCTTACAACAAGCCATGAGATGTGGAAAACCTTAGAAGCCAATTTTGCTGCACAATCAGGAGCAAAAACTATGAAATACAAGATCCAACCGCAGATAATGAAGAAAGGAAAGCCAGTCCATTTGGGAATACTTGAACAAAATCAAAGTGTGTTGTGATAATTTGGCTGCATCTGGTCATAAAGTTGAGGACTTTGATCAATTGTTGCATGCTCTAACTGGATTGGGAAGTGAATATGATCCAGTGGTGGTCACCATCACCTCTAGTCCGGACAAATGGAGCTTTAAGGATGCAAGCAGCCTGCTTTTGAGCTTTGAATCCAGATTGGAGGCTTCTAATCCTCAGTTTGATGAGTCTGTGCAAWTGTCAGCTAATGTAGCAGTTCATGGTCAGAACAAAAAGGAAAATGGGAACTGGAACAATATGAGCTACAATAAAGACAATGCAAGAGGTAGAGGATTTGTTCCAAACAGAGGTAATGGCAGGAGAGGAGGCACAAGAGGAAGAGGAGGAAGGAATTACAATAGCAGCAGAACAGCCTGTCAGATTTGTGGTTARACTAACCACACAGKCTCTAAGTGCTATTATAGGATGGATCCTYATTTCAATCCCAACTCCTCACAGGGTTTTAACTCRAATAACAATRAAGGATTCAACAGAGGTTCCTTTAACAACAACAGGAACAYTCAGCCATGGACACATTCCTCTCRAATGTCAGCAATGGTGGCCACTCAAGACAATCTATCTGATTATAGTTGGATACCAGACTCAGGAGCATCAAACCATGTCACTCCAGACTTCTCAAATCTCAACACTTCCTCAGAATATCAAGGCACCAATCAACTCCATCTTGGAAATGGAGCAGGTTTGTTCATCTCTAATGTTGGCAATTCTACTTTTAAGTCCTCACATCCTACATCAAAACACATTTTCCATCTCAATAACCTTCTTCATGTTCCTGGTATCACAAAGAATCTTTTGAGTGTAGCTCAATTTTCCAGAGATAATAAAGTCTATTTTGAATTTCATCCCACTATTTGTTTTGTCAAGGATCAAGCCACGGGGGATACACTTCTTCAAGGGAGACTTACTGATGGACTATATAAGTTTGATCTCCAACAAGTGAAACCTCAAAGCTGTCCAAGGAATAAAGCTATCAAGTCACCTAGCTGTTTCAAGTCCCCTTTTTGTTTTTCTGTCTCTAAGAAAGCAGTGAGTCTAGATGTTTGGCATTTTAGACTAGGTCATGCTGCTAATGAAGTTGTAATAAGAGCTCTCAAGGACTGTAATATACCTTTTTCCAATAAAGTTTCAATTAATTCTCACTGTGATGCCTGCTTACAATCAAAATCCCACAAATTGCCCTTTCATGATTATGTTAGTGTGGTGCAACATCCCTTTAATCTCATTCACACTGACTTATGGGGACCTTGTCCTGTTAAAGCCACCAATGGTAGCTTGTACTACATAACATTTGTTGATCATTTTACAAAGTTCACATGGATATATTTTCTGAAACACAAATCTGAAGCCTTACAAGCCTTCACACATCTACAAAATCTCATTGAGACTCAGTTTTGTACCAAAATCAAGGTTGTTCAAAGTGATTGGGGGGGAGAGTATAGGAGTTTGTCAAAACATTTGCAGGAAAAAAGGATCATTCATAGGATTTCCTGTCCCTACACCTCTCAGCAAAATGGAGTTGCTGAGAGGAAGCACAGACATATAGTTGAGACAGGTCTGGCTCTACTTGCTCATTCCAAAGTTCCTAAAACCTATTGGATGGAAGCTTTTAGCACTGCTGTTCATACTATAAACAGAACTCCTAGCAAAKAACTCAATTACAAAACACCCTATGAAGTACTTTTTGGGATCAAACCTGTCTACTCTGACCTTAGAGTGTTTGGATGCTTGTGCTATCCTCATATTAGGCCCTACAACAAGCACAAGCTGGAGTCTAGAGCTGTACCATCCACATTTCTTGGATATAGTGCAGGATATAAAGGGTACAAAGTGCTTCTTCCCTCTGGTAAAATGATAGTAAACAGACATGTTGTATTCATTGAGGATCATTTCCCCTTTTCTAAAACCAACTCTGGGATACACAACCTCACCTCCACTAACAACTCTGGGTTCTATCCTTATCCAACACTTGTCCAAGAGACCCAACTAATCCCCACCCCCCTGAAAATTCCCAGTATACTCAATCCTCACCAGTCAATAATCATCACTCACCAGTTCATCATTCTCCTCATATCTCCTCATCAGATCATTCTCTTCATTCCAACTCAGATAGGACATCTACATCCCCTATTCCAGTTTCTCCTCAAACCACAACTGGTTCTCATACTAGCATTCCCTTAACTGTTCAATTGCCATCTTTAGAAAATGAACAAAACTGTGATATTTCTCTTTCTCATAATTCAGTTGCTACTAACACTCACTCTATGCAGACAAGGGCCAAGACAGGTCACCTGAAGCCCAGAGCTTTCACTACAGTTGTTTCTCAACAAAAGGAACCTACAACTCTGTAAGAGGCAATACAACAAAAACATTGGCAACAGGCTATGGTTTCTGAGTTTAATGCCCTTACCAGGAATAACACTTGGCTGCTCACCTCATTACCTCCTGGAAAGAAAATAGTACGTTGCAGGTGGATATACAAAATTAAAAGGGCAGCTGATGGATCTTTGGCAAGATGTAAAGCAAGGCTTGTAGCCAAGGGGTATACACAAACCCCTGACTTTGACTATGAAGAAACTTTCAGTCCAGTAGTCAAACCTGTGACTATTAGAACCATTTTATCCATTGCTGTTTCTTGTGGTTGGGACATCAGACAACTGGATGTAAACAATGCATTCCTAAATGGTGATCTAACAGAGGTTATATACATGCAACAACCTCCAGGTTTTGAACAAGGAAGTCAGAGTTTAGTTTGCAAATTGAACAAGGCAATTTATGGATTAAAACAGGCTCCAAGGGCTTGGTATTCCAAACTCAAGCAGGTCCTCACAAAGATTGGATTTCAGTATTCTAAGTCTGACACTTCATTGTTCTTCAGGGCTACTAAAACATCCTACACAGTTCTCCTAGTTTATGTGGATGATATACTCATCACTGGTAGCAATAATTCAGAGATTACCTCACTTATTAGATTATTGGACTCAGAATTCTCTCTGAAAGATCTGGGAATAGTTCATCACTTTCTTGGAATTGAAGTTAAGCATACATCCTCAGGCATGCACTTATGTCAGAAACAATACCTTCAAGATCTTTTACACAGGGCAGGTATGACCACTGCTAAAGGGTGTGTTACCCCAATGATCACTTCACCTCCTCTGTCTAAATTCAATGGTAGTCCCTTTTCTGATCCAACCTTGTACAGAAGTATAATTGGAGGATTGCAATATCTTACCATTACAAGACCAGACATTGTTTTTTGTGTGAACAAACTAAGTCAATTCATGCAGTCTCCTTTAGATATTCACTGGAAAGCTGTCAAAAGAGTTCTGAGATACATTGCAGGCACCTCCACTCTGGGCTTACTCTTCACTAAATCAAAGTCCAACAGATTAACAGGCTTTTCTGATGCAGACTGAGCCACAGACATTGATGATAGAAGGTCCATCACAGGCTTTTGTGTCTATTTAGGATCCAATCTTGTGTCTTGGTGTTCAAAGAAGTAGGTCTCAGTTTCCAAATCCAGCACAGAGGCTGAATATAGAAGCTTGTCACATTGTGCTTCAGAGATCATGTGGATAAAACATCTTCTGACTGAGATCAGAATGCCTATTGTCTCCACTCCTATAATTTGGACAGATAACATTGGAGCAAAAGCCTTAGCTGCCAATCCAGTGCTTCATTCAAGAATTAAACATGTGGAAATTGATGTGCACTTTGTAAGAGAAAGGGTAAGCTCAGGACAACTAAGTGTTCAGCACATTCCTACTTATGATCAAGTGGCAGACATTTTAACAAAGCCCTTGTCAAGACAATCCTTCACCCGATTTCGAAATATGTTTCATGTTACACACTCACCGGCCTTGGATTGAGGGGGGTGTGTTAGATGATCTTGACTAAGGCCTAGTCATCAATCCTACTCAGCTTAACAGGTGGCATAAGGTTGGAGTGTTGTGCTCTCTTTTGGATGTTTGCATGAGGATATGCATGGACTGTACTGGAGCAATCTCCACCTTTCATTGTGTGTGCAGCTGTCATCTCCATCAATGTCTCTCATTTCTTGTCCGTTGCTTTATTGATTTTTCACAGCTAGTGAGCTAGGGTTTACACCATTATATATGTATTCTACTCAGACCTTCTTTAATAACAAGAAAGCAATGTTTCATTTATCTTCATTTAGCTCCCAGCAGTCTGTGTATTTAGTCTCCAACACACCTAAAATGCTCCCTTTCGAATCCCACAATGCACTTCATCATCGCCCGTCAAGATAGTTTAAAAGAGGAGAGTCTCCCGACAGTCTACCTTGATCCGCTCAACCTTGCTCCTCTGGCCACCCACATTTCATCTCATCTTGATCCCTATCATCAAGTTGTCAACCCAGTCGATCCGCATAAGCCGGCGCGTATTTTTGTTGGTTCAATCAATGGCTTGGTATGTTTAAGGTCAACACCTGAATTTGAACCCGACTGGATCGGGATATGGAACCCGTCCACCAAAACCGTCAGAGAGTTGATCCCTATCACAGAGGCCGATTATTACGCGGTAGCTTTTGGGGGGGACCCAGTTTCTAATGATCACAAGGTGTTGAGGCTCTGTCGTTCTCTTTCCGGAGGTTTGGGCGGTTGGGTCGAAGTGTGGTCAGTGGGGAGTTCACGATCTTGGAGGAGTTTTCAAATTGATCATATGTACGATGTGTTACCAATTTGTTCCGATAACTTAATCATGGAGGATGGACGCACTTATTGCCTTGTTTCACGTGGGAAAAAAAGTATACTTGGTGATATTGTCAGATGTAGAGATTTGGTAGCTTGTTTTGACATGGTGAGAGAGGAGATACAATTTACTAGTCTTCCAATAGATACAAATGATCATGATGGCGACAAGGTCTCCTTAGTCAATTGGAAGGGGACTCTTGCATTGTTTACTAATATAGAAAAGCCAGGCGTTAATACTACTCCATCATTCCAAGTATGGGGAATGGATGAGGATAGTGAATCTTATTGGACAAAGAGTTTCATAATTGATCTAACAGATGGGCGCTTTGTATATAACCCTGCCACCTCCATTAGTCCGACGCAAGTGCTCATTTCAGGGTTTGGTCAACTGCATTTATATGACTTGCAAACCAAAGAATGCAAAAGGATTATCGTACGGGAGGACGCAAAACTGCAATCATGCTACCATGTCTAGAGCTTATTTTGAATGATCCCGAGCTATGTAAATGATGGACTTTATACTTATGGGCTTTAATTTATTTATCTATCCGAATAATAAAACTATTAGTTTGGACATTTTTCCTTGATTGGTAATTTCTGTACCAGTATTTTAAATTGTTTGCTTTTCTAGCTTGACGGACTTATGGTGATTATGAGTCCTCTTTTTTTCTTTTCTCCATAGTTACTATGACAATGAGATGATATCTTTCCTATATATTAATTCAAAATTCTCTTATTGTGTGTTTTTTATTTCCACGTTTAGTTAGCTTTGAAAAAAATTATGGTGCTTCTGTATAATTCGAGTCTAATATTTACCTAATTTAATATTTTCCTTTTATTATAATTACCAAATAATTTAATATTTTTTTAATATTATATCTTACCTAATTCAATAATTTTCTTTTATTACAGTTAACTATAATATAACATATTTTGCCTAATTCAATATCATACTTTATTTTTCTAATATAAAATCATTACAAAAGAGAAATAAATATAAAATATATAAACTTAAATTTCTTTATCTAATCCTAATATAATGAATCTAATATAACATTAAAAATATATATCTAAAACTATTTTTACGCCGAAAAAAAAAAGAAAAAACAAAGGGAAATAAAAAAGATAAAATAAGTAATAATAATAAATTATTACGCATGTAAAAGTAAATATTAAATATATTCTAAATCTCTTTATCTAATCTCAATATAATGCATTGATAGACTCATTATATATCTATACGGATAAATTAGTGTCTTACGAATAAAAAAAAAGAAACAAAAAATAATAATAAAATAATATTACATATACTACAATTTATATGTACGACGTTTTCAATGGAATTATCAGTGATTTATAAATTTAAATTTTGTATATCTCATATTCATATGTGACACGAGGGTATTGTATGTTTTCCATTTTTTCAAACTCAATTTTCTTCGAATTTCTCCATCAAGTTTATGGTATTTTAATATACTCTACAACTAATTTTGTGACTCAAGGTAAAAAAAATAAGAATTCTTTATTGTAAAAATGGGTTTTACTGTAATTATAACAAATAATATTTTGATTGTGTGTAAGAACAAATAATGTTACGGTTTTTATGTAATACGATTTTTATGTACCATTTTCAATATTATTCTTTTAGTATTTTTAATGAATATTACTCCTTTTCAAATTCCTCATAATATGCGGGTGTTAAACTAGTGTGTGTGTGTATATATATATATATATATATATATATATATTTGTGTAGAGGGAAGAGAGACACAGTCCTTCTCAACTCTTTTTTATTATTCAAATTATCTTTTCATATTTTTCTCTCTTACATATTCAAATGAAACAACAAGCTCTTTATATAGATACTAGGAATCCTTTGGCCTTTCATCTATCTACACAAACTCTTGACCTTTCAATTACACAAACTCTTGGCCTTTTAACTTCTAAATTTAAAACCCATTAAAAATATATATTTAAAGTTTATTCAATAAAACTCCCCCATAAACTTAAATGCTTCTACCGTCCGCCTTGTCAATCAGCTTATTGCATTTGTCGAGAAGTACTTTTGGTAGCGGCTTTGTGAAGATATCCGCTGCTTGTTCCTGACTTGTCACATGCACCAATTCTATACTTCTTTTCTTCACATGATCTCGGATAAAATGAAAACAAACGTTGATGTGTTTGCTTCTTTCATGGTTCACTGGGTTCTTGCCAACTCAATTGCTGATTTGTTGTCAGCTTCAATCACGGTTGCTCCTCCATCTTGCTCAACAAATTTCTGAGCCATATTGACACGGGAATTTCCAGCACCTATGCCAACTTTGAGGATTTAACTGTTCTAATTGGTAACGAATTCAAGAACAAACTATATTCCATTGGAAATTTCTACGAGTCTATTGTCTAATAAAGAAAACGGATCTCAAAAATAATAATTCGAGAGTAAGTTATGGCTATTTGACTGAACAGTGGCAATGTAGTGTTTTCATACGGGAATTTGGAAGGTTGAGCAACTCTTGGTGGGTTTTCATGAACCTACTCATTCAAGCATCTTGGGAGTTGATAAGAACTTAATCTTTAGTCAATAATCATCTTATTTTATCTTTATTAGAGTAAAATTCTTATTTTTCTAGACCATAGAAAATGTAATGTCTTATTTATTATCTTTGACTCATCTTGGAGGGTTGTTCCAAGTCCTTGCCTATTAAAGGCACCCCATTGTTATGTTTCTAGGAACCAATTTCGAAATAATAATATATTTTGAGCTTTTAAGCTTGTTTAGAAGATTTATCTTCTTGTATTTTGCTCTAAACACTTTTGGTGGATTCCTACTTCTCTTGAAATTTTTAGGAGTGCCTTGTGTTACCTCCTACTTCTCTTGAACTTTCCGGTATCACATATCGCATGACATACACAACAAGATGCTGCCACATATCCAGCTTCACATGTTGAGAGTGTCACGATTGGTTGCTTCTTTGAAAGCCAAGTAAACGCAATATCTCCCATAAAGAACACATATCTCGAGGTACTTTTTCCGATCTTCTATGTCTCCACACTAATCGCTGTCTGAGTAGCCAACCAGCTTGTAATCTTCTGCTTTTGAGTAGAAAAACTTGAGTGAAATCGTTCCTTGGATGTACCGTAGTATACGCTTCAATGCCATCCAATGTGAATAAACTAGCTCCTCCATGAATCGGTTTACAATGCCAACACAAAAAGAAAGATTTGGCCTTGTGCATGTTAGATAGCGAAGACTCCCAACTAGACTTCGGTATTTAGTCGCATCTACTAGTTCTCCAACGTCAGACTTAGAAAGTTTTGCCTCTGGTTCCTTTGGTGTCAATACCGGCTGCAGTCTGCCATTCTGTCCCTTTTCAGAATTTCTTTTACATATGTTTCTTGTGACACAAAAATCCCAGTCTTTTCATGTCTAACCTCCAAACTAAGGAAGTACTTCATTAAACTCAAGTTCGTCATCTCATACTCCCGAGTCATCGCTATTTTAAATTCCTCTATCATTTCACTATTGTTCTCCATAAAGATGAGGTCATCAACATAAAGAGTGAAGGAGCAAATTATTATTCTTTTTCACGTATAGAGCATGCTCGTATGGGCATTGAGTAAACTCGTTCTTCTTGAAATAAGTTCGAGATTTTTTAATTACATCAAATAAAAAAGAATGAGAATGCCCAAGCTAGCACATTAGCTCATTTTGAAAGTGCGATAACATGAATGATCTCAAAAAAAGTAACTATGTTAATAGAAAAGTGTCCTAGTTTGAAGGAAGAAGGAGGCACTACAGAAAATTGAAAAATACTAACAGAATCTTACCAACGGACGACATCAGTTGGTAAATTCGACAGAATACCAACTGAATTGCAACGGAATAATATTTTTATTTTATTTAATTATTGCTTTAATTATTTTAGAGACATATTACTAATCTGTAGATAAATACCAATGGAGCAAGATTCTGTTGCTAATTAGAGACGGATATATCCATTGGTAAATAATTCTCATTTTTCTTTTAAATATACCAAGGGAATACTAATCTGTTGGTATTTAGGCAATGTTTTTTTAAATATTAAAATTACTAACGATTAGAGTATTATGTTAGTAATATGGCCATTTTACCAATAATTTTATATATGTTGGTAATGTAAATAAAATTAATATAGCCTCATCTTCCCTCTCGTTTCCCTTTTCATTCTCTCAGTTCAATCAAACGACAAACACAGTAAGGGCCTGCTTGGTTGAGCTTATTGAAAGTGCTTATAACTTATTCCATCACAATAAGCTCTTTTAGGCTGCTTGATAAGAAAAAGAAATAAACTCCTGATGGTTTATTCTACCTAATAAGCTCTTGTTCAAAAAAAGCTACAAATCGTAATTTTTTCTAATAAGTTTCTACCTTATTTGGTAAAATCTTTTTTTTATCTCTTTATATTGTAAATAATATTTTATTTATAAACTAATATATTACTTTATATTTTACGAAAATATTTTTATTAGACATGTTTAAAGTTTTATTTAATATTATAATCATCTTTTTAATTATTTTTCAAGTATTCGTCTTTTTTTTTTTGGAAATAATCTTTTGGGAAGTCTTCATTAATTATTATAATTTTATTTCTTTGTTTTATATTTTTCTTTTTTTTTATGTATAATATTTTATACTTATTAATCATGTCTATATTGGTAAATTAACCTTCAATCGGTTACTTTAATCAACTAATTCACCAAACACTAATTGAAAATCCGCTACCCTATCAGTTATCAGCTACCAGCTGTTTCAATCATCTCATCCAACCAGGACCTAAATCTAATCCAAAAACCTACTTTCTTTTATCGATTCCTTCTTCCCCATTTTTCAGAATTATTTTATCGATTCCTTATTCTCCACATGTTAGAAAGGATCATCGGGGGGTTTTCGGTGGACACCTCTCCGATTCTTAAGTCAGTTAAGCATTTTAGATCGGAATAAGTAAAATCAAGAGAAGAATGCTTAAAATGGCATACCTCTCTCAGCCTTGGGGCTGAGATATTTATAGTTTTCGCCAAGTGGGGACTTTCCGGGATCTCGGAAATAGAAAATCCGTGAATCTTGGGCCGTTAATCAAGACGACCTGACTTAGAAACTTCCTTCCAGAGAATAGATCAGTTTGTTGCTATGTTCTCCACATTTCAGACCTAATCCTCTGAAACCTTATCCAAGGCTTCGGACCAGGTCGAGACGACACCCATCAAGCTGTAGGTTTGTCCTCCTCCTCATATTCCTTTTCCTAAGGCTTTGGTTTAGCTCATCCCCACCAGGTCTACCAGGGAAAACCATCATTATCCTACCCGGGGCAAATAGGGGCTTAGCCCCACCATCTTAGTTCTTCCCGTCTTCCTGACCTGAGCAGGATAGATCCCCCTTTGAGCCACAAACCCAGATCAGGATCAATCTTCTTAAATCTCGCGTCCAACTCGTCCCATTTTTCCTTTCAGGGACAAGTAGCAACTCAGGTCATCCCAACCAGATCTTATTCTCCTATGCCTCTCAATCTCTCCAGGTCGGGCATATTTAGGTCGTACCAACTAGTCCACCTCCCGCATGGTTGGGATGAACCCTAAAACCTAGGGTTTCGCTTTATGCGATGGAGATTTTCAACACATCTTTTCAAATCCCTCATTTTGCCATGCATTAAATACACGAATCCCGTCGAGTTTGCTTTTTAAATCAGGTCGTATCCTTAAGGATGATCTAGATCGTCTCATATTCCAACAACGGTTGAGATCCCTAATACGTCCCCTCAAACACTGTACCTTCTGACAAACATTAAATTCACGAATCCCATCAAGTCCCCATTTTTCTCTCTCTCTTTTCTTTTTAAAGCTAATTTTTAAAACTTTATATTTTCCCATTCTCCCGCGATTCACTTTCCCATTATCATTTTTCCAAGCAATTGTTCTTTCTAGCGGGGTTTCCTCGCTTTCTCCAAGCACTTTTTTTGGTCTCCTTCGAAGCCAGGTATTTTCCGATCTCCAACTTTTTCCTATTATGTCTACTCAATCGTCTTCTTCCTCTTTTACTCACCTGAACTCGGCTCCCTCCTCGCCTTCAACATCCCTTTCTTCCCCAAATACCTCCAGCGAATGGCTTCCCCTCATTCTGGGACACCCCGATAACACTATCTCTATTCTTAGCGACAAGACAGTGGATGTGTTGAGATCGAGATTTCAATTTCCTGCAGAATTTTTGTTAGTTAACCCAGGCGTAGGTGAGAGGGCTTACCAACCCCGAGCTGGTCACTTGACCTTCTTTGTTGATCAATTCAGAGCAGGGCTGCGCCTCCCCGTCAACCCCCTTATACTAGAAATTGCTCGTATGTACAGAATCCCAGTACACCAATTCGTCTCAAACTCCTTTAGGATAATCATAGGTTATAAATTAGCCATGCGATATGCTGGACTATTTCCCATGACCCAAACATTCTATTCACTATTTCAGGCCAAGAGTTCTTCTTCCGGTTACTTTTATTTATGCGCTCATGCCGACGTCTGTTTCTTAACCGACGGTCCTTCCTCCAACAAGGCTTAGAGGAAGAAATTCTTCTTTATACACTGCTCTGGCGACCGGGGCTTTCCCCCCAAGTCCATTGACCAGCTCCCACCTCAGGCCCAGCTATCCGTGGGAGACAGGTCTCCCCATTTGAAGAAAATTATCTCAACCTTAAACGAAAATGTCTTTCATTTGACCAAACTTCTCCTCCCTTTTTTTTTCTGGATTTCTTCAATTCCAGACAAGAGACGGGTCCTTTGACCCCTGAGATTGGTACATGAAAGAAAATCATCCAGCTTTGTCTTCTTTCCTTCTTACGCACCTAGTAGAACAATTTAACATTTAACCTGTTATTTATATTTAACATTTAACAGATTTGATTATTTGTGAAGAAATTCACAGAAGAGAATCGGGCATAACTTCATGGTCAGTTTTGAGTACAGAGAATAGGAGGCGGTCACAATCAAAGGGTAAATTTAATCGTGGTAGATCAAAATCAAGGGGCAGAAGCAAGTCAAGAAAGGATAAGAGTGGGATCAAGTGTTTGAATTGTGACGAGTTAGGTCACTACCAGAACCAGTGCAAAGCATCATTGAAGAAGAAGGACAACAAATCAGCTAACACAACAACAGAAGATATTGTAGATGCACTTATTTTGAGTGTGAGCAGTACATTAGAATCGTGGGTTTTGGATTCAGGTGCATCATTTCATTCTTGCAGTTGTAACACCCCAAATTATGAGACTACCTAGGAAAGCTCAATAGATTTGATTGGTAAACTCATACCAAAAAGGTGCATCTTCTTTTCTGGAAACCCTCTCATCGAAACTCCAAAGTTAAGCGTGCTTGGCCTGTAGTAGAGGTGGGATGGGTGACCCCCTGTGAAGTCTTTCCAGGGTGCGCGTGAGTGAGGACAAAGCGCATTAGAAAAGACTCGTGTCGGTACAGTGGGGCTAACCGTCAGGTCTGGAGGGCGATCCTGGGCGTTATAAATGGTATCAGAGTCGTTTGCCATCCGAAAAATCGGGAACTGAGTGCTATGCGGGACAAAGTTGCAATGCTTGTGGAAAGCCCGTGAGGGAGAAGGCCCCAGTAGAGGGAGCCCAAGATCGGGATAGCCCACGGTTACAATCTTGAACCCGTAGGACCCACCTCTAGAATCCTAACGCCTGGCAACGGATCCTGAGATAGTTCAAGCGCAACAAGGACGTCGCGAGTTTAAGGGGGTAGATTGTAACACCCCAAATTATGAGACTACATAGGAAAGCTCAATAGATTTGATTGGTAAACTCATACCAACAAGGTGCATCTTCTTTCCTGGAAACCCTCTCATTGAAACTCCAAAGTTAAGCGTGCTTGTCCTGGAGTAGAGGTGGGATGGGTGACCCCCTGGGAAGTCTTTTCAGGGTGCGCGTGAGTGAGGACAAAGCGCGTTAGAAAAGACTCGTGTCGGTACAGTGGGGCTAACCATCAGGTCTAGAGGGCGATCCGGGGGCGTTACAGCAGTAGTGCTGAGTCATGGAACAATACGTGTCTGGCGATTTTGGGGAGGTTTACCTTGCTGATGATGAGCCTCTAAAAATTTTAGGAAAGGGAGATGTTCGGATCAATATTCCAAATGGTTTTGTAATGCAGTTTCGTAATGTGAGACACATTCCTGGTTTGAAGAGGAATCTACTTTCAGTAGGCAGCTGGATGACAAAGGTTATGTTGTGACCTTTGGTTGTAATAACTGGAAGATAACCAAAGAAGCCATAGTGATGGCTCGAGGAAAGAAGGAGGGTACGTTGTATATGATAACTAGTACCAAATATTGCATTGCTATTATAAGAAAAAATAATGATGCGGATTTATGGCATTGTCGACTTGGCCACATGAGTGAGAAGAGGGTTAAAGAACTGTGTTCGAAGGATAAGCTATCGGCCTCAAGACAATTGATATCGGTTTGTTTGAGGATTGTGTCTTCAGTAAACAAAAAAGAGAGTTTTTCGAAGGGTGGCAGAACCTTAAAGAAACAAAAGTTGGAGTTGGTACACAGTGACTTATGGGGACCAGCGCCAGTAACATCCCTTGGGGGTGCGTAATACTACATGACTTTCATTGATGGTTCTACAAGAAAGGTATGGGTTTACTTTCTGAAAAATAAATCTGATGCATTTGATAATTTTAGCAAATGGAAAGCCCTTGTAGAAAATGAAACAGGTTTGAAAGTAAAGTGTTTAAGATCTGACAATGACGGAGAGTACGAGCTTAGAGAATCCAAAGAGTATTGTGCTACAAATGGAATTCGCATGGAAAAGACCTTGAGAGGAACCCCTCAACAGAACGGAGTGGCAAAACGAATGAACAAAACTCTGAATGAGCTTGCCAGATATTTGCGGTTGAAGTTAGGTTTACCAAAGATGTTTTGGGCAGATGCAGTTAACATAGCTGCATTCTTGATTAACAGAGGACCATCAGCTCCTTTGGAGAATGGCATACCGGAGGAGGCTTAGAGTGGTAAGGAGGTAAACCTAACTTATCTACGAATATTTGGTTGCGTTGCTTATGTTCATA
Organism: Phtheirospermum japonicum; assembly: GCA_014905375.1. NCBI lineage: Eukaryota > Viridiplantae > Streptophyta > Magnoliopsida > Lamiales > Orobanchaceae > Phtheirospermum > Phtheirospermum japonicum. The sequence goes on from BMAC01000043.1 coordinate 1,527,274, forward strand.
TAGATGTTGCAGCTAGAAGTAAGTTGGATGCTAAATCTATTAAATGTGTATTTATTGGATATGGCAGTGATGAATTCAGTTACACATTCGGGGATGAAAAGAATCGAAAAATAATTCGCAGTCGAGATGTCATATTTAATGAAAAGGTTTTGTACAAGGATAGGATGGGTGCACCAGATGCTGAAAGTTCAGGTACTTAGATTGTAGAGTTGGATATTTCTAACTCAGGTGGGAGCAAAGCAGTTCAGAATGACTAGGAGTTGTTGAGGCTGAGCCGAGAACACCACCAGTTCCGTTGAAAAGGTCTACAAGAGTGCGAGGATCACCAGATAAGTTCACACCATCAAATTACTAGTTGTTGTTGACTGATGGTGGTGAAGCTCAATGTTACGTAAAGGCTGCACATGGTAAAACCAGAAGCAAATGGAGACTTGCCATAGATGAAGAGATGTACTCCTTGATGTCCAATGACACTTGAGATCTTGTTGAGCTCCCAAAAGGAAAGAAGGCACTACATAATAAGTGGGTCTATATAATTAAAGATGAGGCTGATGGGAGCAAGTGTTACAAGGTAAGGATGGTTGTGAAGGGATTTCAGTAGAAATACGGTATTGGTTATACAGATGTTTTTACTCCTATTGTAAAACTAACCACTATTCGAATGGTTTTGAGTATGGTTGCTGCAAAGAACTTACTGTTTTTACTCCTATTGTAAAACTAACCACTATTCGAATGGTTTTGAGTATGGTTGCTGCAAAGAACTTACTGTTAGAGCGGATGGATGTAAAAACAACATTTCTCCATGGAGATTTGGAGGAAGACATATACATGAACCAACCAGAGGAATACTTGTCGGGAGGTAACGTAGCGTGTAAACTGAAGAAGATCTTGTATGGTTTGAAATAGGCTCTGAGACAGTGGCACAAGTAGTTTGATAAGTTCATGCTTGATATTGACTTCGTCAGATGCAATGCTGACCATTGTTGCTACTTCAAGAGGTTTGATGATAGTTATATCATGCTATTGTTATATGTTGATGACATGTTGATAGCAGGTTCTTGTGCTATAGAACCTTGGAGACGCCAAGCAGATTTTGGGTATGCGAATTACTCAAGACTTGGTAGGAGGAAAATTGCATCTTTCTCAGGCGGAGTACATCGAGAAGGTGTTCAAATGACTCAACATGGATAATGCCAAGCCAGTGAGTATCCTGCTAGGTAGTCATTTCAAACTATCTAATAAAGAGTCTCCTAGTAGTGATGAAGAGCTTGCTCATATGCGGAGGGTTCCATACGCTTCGGTGATTGGTAGCATTATGTACGCAATGGTGTGCACGAGACCAGATATTGCTATGCGGTGGGAGTAGTTAGTCATTTTATGAGCAACTCGGGTAGACAATATTAGGAAGCAGTGAAGTGTATCCTCAGGTATTTGAGAGGCACCAAAGAGAGAGCCCTATGTTTTGAGGGCAAAGGCATTGAGCTTGTAGGTTACGCTGGTGCTGATTTAGCATCAAACGACCTTGTTAGAAGGAGAAGTACTACCGGGTACGTATTTACTTTGGGTGGTACAGTGATATCTTGGGCTTCTAAGTTGCATAAGGTTGTGGCTCTATCTACCGTGAAGTAGAGTATGTAGCAGTGACAGAGTCTAGTAAAGAGATGGTGGCTGCAAAATTTCTTGGGTGAGTTGGGGAAAGAGCAGAAAAATGGTATCCTCTACAGTGATATTCAGAGTGCTATTTTCTTGGCTAAGAATCCAACATTTCATTCAAGAACAAAGCACATTGAGTTAAAGTATCACTACGTACGTTATCTCTTAGAGGAGAAGATCTTGCAGCTAGTGAGGATTCGTAGAATTGACAATCCTGCTGATATGTTGATTAAGGTTGTGACCTTAGAGAAGTTGAAGCTATGCATGGCTTCAACTGGGCTTGGAACTTGAGAGGAAGTCTTGGCGCTGCTGAAGTTATGAGTTACGTTGAGAAGATGTAGAGATTGTTACATTTGAGATCAGTCTCTAGGTGGGAGATTGTTGGGTTGTGGAGTCTGAAGTACTGTACATCCAAGCCCTCGTCCACCAACTAGGGTTTTCTTGTTATAAATAGTCTGGTTGTGTAATTATAACTCTATATCGGAAATTATTATAGTATAAACTCCTGGCTTGGTAGCGCCCCCAGACGTAGTCAGAATCTCTCTCTGACGAATTGGGTAAATAATTTCTTGTGTCGTTCTTTATTGCTTCTCTTTTTCATCATATTAGTTGTAATCCTAATAAACAAACCCACCTAGATATTTATTTTAAGGGAAAATTCCCATATACTATTATAACATAAAAGACAATTCTCATATAGTCCAATAATTCTTTTTATTCCCATATAAGCCAAAAACTTCCCATTTAATCAATAAATACAATTAAATTGTCAAAACTAACCCTACACCTAAAACTCTTATACACTAACCCTATCAATCAGAAACCACCTCATCCCAAACCCTGCCCRTCAGCCCCKGTTCASCCTCTCTCTTCTTCAGTTTTTTCCAGCTTTGGTGATTGTTTGACTTGCGAATCATGGTTGAAGACGATGGGCAAAACCCGGCGGTTGACAATAGCCTGTCAACTGGAGAATGGCTATCTCGCGCACAAGCCCTTGTCCCAAAGGCACTGGAAAAGGCCAAGCAGGTTGAAGGCGACGATCGCGCTGCAGAGGCTGTCGATGTCGCCCGACACAGCCCGTTCTGTCGTCGGGCATGGCGGGGTCCGCCCGCTGATCGATATATGCCGGGGCGGCGACTCGATTTCTCAATCGGCCGCCGCTTGTGCTCTTAAAAATATATCGGTCGTGCCGGAGGCACGACAAACCCTAGCCGAAGAAGGGATCGTGAAGGTGATGATTAATCTCTTGGATTGCGGGATTTTATTGGGATCCAAAGAGTACGCAGCCGAGTGCTTGCAAAATTTGACGTCGAGCAACGATGATCTCAAACGGGCTGTGATTTCGGAAAACGGGGTCAGGAGTCTTTTGACGTATTTAGACGGGCCGTTGCCGCAAGAACCGGTTGTCGGGGCATTGATGAACTTGATTAGTTTGGTGCCGGCCGACGTCTTGGTGTCGGGAGGCGTTCTGCCGCGGCTGGTCCACGTGCTCCGGTCGGGCTCGCTCGGGGCCCAGCAGACGGCTGCGTCGGCGATCTGCCGGATCTGCGGGTCGGCGGAGATGAAGCGGGCTTTAGGGGAGGCAGGTTGCGTACCGTTTCTTGTGGCAATGCTCGAGGCGAAGAGCAACGGGGTGCGTGAGGTGGCTGCGCAGGCGATCGCGAGCCTGATGACGGTGGCGCATAATTCTGCGTTATGTATTCTGGATTTGAATTAGTAGTTTGAAATATGTAGTTTAGATTTGAAGATGAATTCTATGTAGTTTGGGTAAGGTAGACAATTAATGTTGAAGTTGGAGTTGATGAAAGTGTATCTTATGAAATTCGTTAATGTAGTATAAAATTTCTCAATGTAGTATGTTTATTTTCTATGTAGTTTGGAACTTGACCGATCAATTACATGATATAGTTTTGAAATTTAATCGAGTAGTTCTGAATTTTTCGAGTAGGTTTGAAATTTACACGAATAGTTCTGAATTTAAACGAGTAGTTCTAATTTTTGAAGAATAGTTTTAAAATTCACACGAGTAGTTCTGAATTTACATGAGTAGTTCTGAATTTACATGAGTAGTTCGTCAATTTACACGAGTAGTTTTGAATTTACATGAGTAGTTCTGAATTTACACGAGTATTTTTGAATGTATATGAGTAGTTCTGAATTTTATACGGGTAGTTCTGAATTTTCGAAAAATAAAATAAAACATTTATAAAGGGTAATTTAGTACTCTTATATAATTTTTGGATTAAATGGGAAGTTGAGATTTCAACGGACTATTTGGGAAATAACATTTCACTAATGGTCTACATGTGAATTTTCCCTTATTTTAAAACAATAACTAGTTGAGGTCCCAAAGAGACAAACTCCCATAAAGTAAGGTCCCATAAAAACCACCTCCATTTTTACTTTAAAATTATTTCAGTATAAATTAGTTTTATTTAAATAAAAAAATCGAGTCAAAATATTAAATTTAGGTTCTAAATGTGAATATAAGCTCTTGTAGGGTTATAATCGGCATAATCCTCAAATTCTCATCCAAAAGAGTAGGTGACACTCTTATCTGTAATCAACCCTATAAATATCCTGAGGGGTCAGGGTATGAAGCCAATGCTCTATTTTCGATAGATATTTATTTGATATTTTATATAAGTTTGGACTAACTTGAGTGTCGGAGAGGGTACGCCGGAAAACCTTTCGGCCCCCTTTCTAACCTCCTCGGTCCTTTTTTAGGTTGTGGAGCAAAAGAGGAAGATCACCACCATTTTTCGGGTATAAACAATCGTCCGTGGCAAACTTGAGCTGAGATGTGAGAAAAAAAAAACAACCCCAAAATTCTGTAAAAACTAAAGAGTTGGAGGATTTCGGCAATGGGAGGTGAAAAGTTCAGAGGGATAGAGAGAGGAAGAAAAAAAAAGACAAAGAGAGGGGTTTTTCTTAGATCGGTATATGAGGGCTCATGGCGGAGCGGCCTTGTCTCCTCGCCAGTCAGTTTGTCGTCTGACGGTCGTGAATTGCCAGTACACTTCGTTCCTACGTACGTGCTATCAAATCAGATTTGGTGGATCATGTAAACTTGGCTCTGTTCATTTTCGGGCAAACATTCTGTTCGATGAAATTCCCCACAGACATCAATGGCGTTTCATCCAATTCCCGAAACTCCATTCTCTTCTTCTCACTATTACCAAAGACCTTCTCATTCTCCTCATCACCATCTCCACCACCACAAAACTCTGGTGACGCTTTAGTGTCCGCCGCCGTCTCAATCCTCAAGCACCACCACTCAAAATCTCAGTGGTCCCACCTCCGCTCTCTCCTCCCACTCTCTCTCCTCATACGCCACCATCGTCCGCATCCTCTCTCGCTCTAGGCATAAGTCTCAAGCCCTAGATGTAATTTAATCAGCCATGTGTGTATTTTCTGAAGCCTTAGAGCAATTCTCGAGGCCTTGATAAAAATATATAGAGTTTGTGATTCTGCACCCTTTGTGTTTGATCTATTGATCATAGCCTGTTTGGAGTCGAAAAGGATTGATCGTTCTTCGAAATCTATTCAGTTCTGAAGTCTAAGAATGTATTATTGAAAACTAGCACTTGCAACTCCCTAATTGAATTGGTTTCAAGGAGTCGGGGTTGCTTTGCCGGCTACAATTTGTATAGAAATATTTTGTGCAGAAATGAGATATGTGGTAAGGGTAATTTTCCGAATGCAAATACGTTGAATGTGGCTATGATTGGTTTTTACAGAGAAGGTTTTATAAATAAAGTCAAGGAATTATGGGAAGAACTTATTATAATTGGTTGTGCGCCGAATGTGCATAGTCTTAACGTGTTAATGGCCGCGTATTGTGATGGTGGGAAACTGGAGGACTTGATGAGGGTATGGAGGGAGGTGAAAGATAAAGGCTTGAATTATGATGCGGCGGCGTATAATAAGGTTATCGGTGGTTTTTGCAGAGCTGGAGAGGTTTTAAGGGCCGAGAAAATTTATAGGGAGATGGTGACAAAGGGCGTGGAGAGTACTCGTATTACTTTCGAGCATCTTATAACGAGTATTGTGAAATTGGAGGTCTTGATTCTGCAATGATGGTGTATAAGGATATGCGCAGGAAAAACTTTAATCCCGAGAATTCGACTATTAATCTTATGATTAGGTCACTTTATGATAAGGATGAGATTTCTGCTGCAATTGAGTTTTTGAGGATGGCCGTGAAGAGGGATGGCTCTGTTCATTTTCGGGCATTTGGTTTGAATCCAGATCTTGAATGACAATGATTCCAAGGAGATCTGCAGCTTGGATTGATTCTTCGTAAAGTGAAGATTTTGTTCAAGCCCTTTATTGTAGTTGTTTGTGCTTTCTTTTGCTGACAGAAATTGGATCTGAGCTCACAAGGAAGAGACGTCGTCGTTTGATGCACACAACGCAGGCAGAGGTGACTTGAGGTTGTAAAGGTATATGCGGCCTCGGAAGATATTCTGGCGAAGCATACAACAGGATCCGACCCGTTTGGGTTTTGGGTAAAATAGTGAGGGTTTCGGGCTATCGTATTCGATTTAGATCTCGAATGGTTTGGATCCGCATTCATATCAGGGAACCTCGATGTGCGGGCCTGATTCCAGCGTTCGGGATTGTATTGATCCAGTCTGAAGTTGATAATTGTTAATGGATCTGATACCTAACCGATATTTTTTGACAGAATATTTGGAAGTCCAGGTCTTAGGCTTTCATCATCCAATTTTTCTCTGATCCAACTGCTTAAAGTGCATTTTTCCGATTATATTGACAGTCGTGAGTGTAGCTCCGGATGAGAAATGAGACTCGCATTGTTTGGTTCACAAACCTTTTAATTTGTTTCATTATAACAGAAACGAACTTCTGCCATGACGACCTTTTAATTTACTCCCCCATCGTAATTGGCATCGTTATTCATGATAAGGCTGATTTGCTAGTGTTCCTTATCGGATAATCAACGAGTTGTGCTGATGATTCTGTCTTGAGTGATGACGGACTTCACCAGTGCAATGACATTTTTCCAACAGCATATTCACATGAGGAGCTCCTTTTACCCTCACTTGGGAATTTTGTTGACAAACTCTCTTTTGTCAGGTATGTCGGCTAACTCGAATCTCGCTAGTGACAAAATTACTATTGTAGTGAATTGTTGAGGAATCTCAGGGTTCTTTGTGTGCACTCGGTGAGGTCCTGATTATAGTTTTGAGAAAAATCGAGGTGATGCCCATAAGTTGTTTTTGATAAAAAAAGTAAGAAAAAGAAAAATAAAGCTCATAACACAATCCAAGTTCATGATGTTGTCTCAATTCATGTATGCTTTGTTAAAACTTTGAGAAATTGAAAATCAATTTGGAATTTTATTATCTTCATAGGGCTTGGTTTTCATTTTCATAAACAAAGATGTTTTAGAATTTCTCAAAATCTGCTCGGGATGGGAAGAGGATCCCATGTGTGCACTAGGTGTTTGAAAATATGCCTGCATGTTGATGTGGAATGCATATACTTGCTTGTACTGCGTTTTTGAATTGAGTTATGAAAATGGAATATATCTTTTGTTGTATGTAGAATTTATTAAATGAGGCGAGTCGGGGATTTGGAGGAATTTGTATTCAGAGTAACTTGATTTATGCATACTATAAATTTGTTAGTATGGAAAAAGCACGGTAGATTGCTAAACCTCAAATTGCATGTCGACTTATTTTTTGTAGCGTGGGTGTGGCACTACGGTGTACTCTTTGGTTAGTCAATGTTGTGAAATACTTTGCACCATATTAATGGAAAGTCATATTTATGGGCCCGAATAGATATAATTAGCCTAATTTGACTTTTGACTTGCAAGTTTCTAAGAATACTGAATTCTTTGCATGAGGCCCAAAGAATGATATGTTCCTTGTGACCATTTGCAATTTGGAATCCTTATCTTGCATGGTAGCATCAATGTGTAATTGTAATCACTCTTGTGTGATTAGTGATATTCGCAACTTTCGTGGTGTTAAAAAAAAAGAAGCTTATGAATTCTAAAATTGAAATGATGCATTCATTCCATGAAACATGAGTAATCTTCATGAGCACATAGAACACCCTCGGTTTATTACATATGACCGATGGATGAATATTGCTCACTCAATATTGTATTCTCTATTTCTACACACTTGAAACTTAAGTCTTTTATGAGCCTATTGATCGGGTTACTTTGGGAAATTTCATGAATGATTAGGTGTCTTTGATATAGTTTTATCAAGGAAGAACTCATGTTTACTTCTATCATGTACATGTGTCGTTTATGCTTAAATGTTTGCACCGTGGTATCCGGGTTGAAATTGAGGTTTAAAAAAATAAAAAAAATGATGATGAATTGCCATGATTGGGTCACCGGGTATGATTCCATACTGAGCCTGCTTATATGATTGATTAAGACTTGTTAAAGTTCTTTTTACCAGAACCTTTCCACCGAATGATGGAGATTAGTTGACGAATTCCATGCATTAATCAGGGTAACAGATCAAATTGTCGATCTTAAAGCCTGTATATGCACCTTTTTATGATTAGTTAAAGCTGCAAAAGGCATTAACATGAGATATCTCTAATAGCATGAAGACAGATAGACTTTTGTTGTGATTTAGAAAAAAAAAAGAAAAAGAGAAAGAGTCAGAATAATTATTTTGATCTCATTTTGCTTCTCTTTAGCGTCTTTGTAATGGATGACAATGGATACTTATGTCTGATTATTGGGATATTTGTGATGAAAACTCATATAAATTTAATGGAAACAAATGAAATATTTTATGAGAAAATGATCTATTTTGACGAGCCAATTGCTTTTGGTATTGTTTCGTTGGTTGAACACCTTTTTTTATTTTGATTGGTCGGTTGTCTTTATTTTGGCAAGTCGATTGCCTTCGATTTTATTTTGACAGTTTGTTGGTTTCACTGAGTTCACAATTTTGAGACTGATTGCTTCTGGTTTAATGCAGAGATAAAATCCTCCACTCCACTCGATCAATACTTTGCTCAAGTAGAGTAGGGGGGATTAATACTACTTAACGGTGGTAAGATTGTTGATTTTCTGAATTATCATTTTGTATTCAAGGGCAAGATGTGTTTGATACTTTCTTGGAGCTATTGCAACAAATTCCATGCTATCCTTTAGGGATATAAGAGAATATTAAAAAAAGTAAAAAATCCGTGGACAGATTTCTTTAGATTGTTCAATGAGCAGATACTCTTAATTTATTCGATGAGCGGATGCTCCTAATGTATTCAATGAGAAAATGCTTTTAATTGATTAACAAGCGAATGATTTTAATTTATTCAATGAACACATTCAAAATTGGGTTATGTGACGAGCGGATGCTCTTATTATTTATTCAGTGAGCGGATGCTCTCAATTTATTCAATAGTTGGATGGTCCTAATTTATTCAATGAACGGACGTTTGAATTTGGGTTATGTGACGAGCGGATGCTCTTATTATTTATTCAATGAGCGGATGCCCTCAGTTTACTCAATAATTGGATGCTCCTAATTTATTCAATGAACGGATGCTCGAAATTGGGTTATGTGATCGGATGCTCTTATTATTTATTCAATAAATGGATGCTCTCAACTTGTTCAATGAGTGGGTGCTCCTAATTTATTCAATGAAAGGACGTTCGAAATCGATTTAACAAGCGGACGCTCTTAATTTATCCAACAAGTTAATGATATTAGTTTATCTAATAAGCAGACACTATTAGTTTATTCGACAAGGGAATTATCTTAATTTGTTCGACAAGCGGATGCTCTTAATTTGCACTCTTTATTTGTTCGACGAGCAGATGCTCTTAGTCAACTTGATAAGCAAATGCTCACAATTTGTTCATGAACCGATGATATTGATTTTCTTGACAAGTGTACAATCTTAATTTATTTTACAAAGTACATGCTCTTACTCTTAAAGCTTGATTCATTTTATGAGCAAATGCTCTTGATTAGTTTTACAAGGCGATGCTCTCAAACGAGCGAATGTTCCTGAATCATTACCCCATTTGATAAATTAGAGAATCATTTAAGATGAGAGAGAGAGAGAGAGAAGAAGCTCAGCTCTGGCGAAAAATAAAATCGGTTTGGTAGTTTGAGAATTGTAGAGTGCATGCATGCAATAATGTTACATAGTTAGAAATTGAACAATTCGCTCATTTGATGGGCGGACGCCCTTAACATATTTGGCGGATAGATACCCTTGATTGATTTGACGAATGATGGAATTGTTTGGCAAATATTAATTTTTCGATGTTAAAAATCTTTTGAAGCCAATACTCTCTTTTCGATAGACATTTACTTGATATTTTATATAAGTTTGGACTTACTTGAGTGTCGGAGAGGGTACGCCGGAAAAACCTTTCGGCCCCCATTCTAACCTCCTTGGTCATTTTTCAGGTTGTGGAGCGAAAGCGAAAGATCACTACCATTTTTCCGGGTATAAACAAAAATAATTACTAGCTGAGATCCCAAAGGGACGAGCTCCCATCAAAGGAGTCCCCAAACCCACCTAAGTGTTTCATTTAAAACAATACATTACCCTGTGAGGTTCTAAAAGGACGAGCCTCCATCAAAGGAGGTCTCAAAAAGAAATAATAAATCAACCTAGTTGTCGATTCTAAAATCACACATAACTAGGTAAGGTTCCAAAATGACGAGCTCTCATCAAGGAATGTCCTAAAAACACGCCTAGGTGAATATTTTAAAATAACACAATAAGTAGATGACTTCCTAAAGGGACGATCTCCCATCAAAGGATGTCCCAAAAACCCACATATGTGTTTATTTTAAAATAACATAATAACTAGGTGAGGTAACAAAGAAACGAGCTCTCATCAAGGGAGGTAAAAAAAAAAAAAAAACCAATTGAGACCTCAAGAGGACGAGCTCCCACCAAAGAAGGTTCCAAAAACACACCTAAGTATTTATTTTAAAATAACAATATTAACTAGGTTAGGTTCTAAGATGATGAACTTCCATTAAAGGAGATCCTAAGGACACCTAAGTATATATTAAAATAAATTAGGTAAGATTCCAAAAGGACGAGCTCCTATCAAGGGAGTTCCAGAAAATCAAATAGGTGTTGATAGCCACCACGCTATTAGAGGATGTCCAATTCGATAAAAATGAGTGAAATAAATTCTAGTGAGTCAATAGCTTCAGTACTGAGTTTAATGAATTCAATTATTACACTGTGTGATTGAGATGTCTACTGAAATGTAAAAGCTCACATTGAAAGTTAATTTAGTGTTAAAAATACTAAAATAACTGGGGTAGTAATGATATGGGAAATACCAAAATTACAATTATACATCTAAATACCTAGAGTTAATAGGCTGACTAGGTCAGTGCACCTAGCTCCAATTAGCTACTTGACCCGCACATCTCGAATCGGGTCGACCCACCAATTTAGGTCGTTGATTAAAATTCGTACGAAAGACACATTCGTGGCCCGGATTTCTCAATCCGTATAACTTTGCTAAGGTCAATCCTACAAATATGCACATATTCCACGTATTATAACACATATTTTCTTACTTACCTCGTTTTCTAACTTTCTAATTATGTTTCAAGTCTGTTTCTAACTTAAGTATTTAAGAACCTTAGATAAGAACATCCCTGTGATTAGACTAAAGGGTTCTCTTTTAATGATTTTTCTTAAACTAAAATATCTCACACTATCCAATCATCAAAACGAGGTATCATACCTCCGCTAACAAAATTAGGTAACTCTTGTTATTTAATTAATCACAAAAAATTCGGAATTTGCTTTGTGGTTCAGTAGTAAGGTATTTACCAAACTCATACACATGTTTGTGTTCGATTTCCACCTCCTCAAGACTGCAATTTATAAATTATAACCATATCCATATGTTAGAGGATACATGCAACTTTATGAAATAAGTGATTAATATAGTATTTACATTAGACGCCAAGGATAGTAATATATCCTCGTAAATTGTGTGACATGTGACTAGATTTATGTGATTTCATTACGAGGATAATAATATTTTTTACAATTACACGGTAAAATTTTGAATAGTGACATGTGACTAGACCAGTCAAATGTTAATAAGTAACTGCACAAGAAAAGGACTAAAGTTGTATTTAGCATAAAGTCTTGGATATCCCAATCTCTCTCCTCATGCTTATATAACCCTGACCCTCTTGAGATTGGCTCAGACCCATTGATCATTATTATTAATTATCACAGAACAATCTCTCTTCCATCACCATCACTTTCTTGAACACCATTGATAATTTATTTTACCATTTATTTTTTAAAAAAAATATGGCAGCTTTTTCATCATCATTTCAGCTTCTTGACTCATCAGTATTCCTGCCGAACAAGGCCTTTTCTCAATTTTACCAACATGGAACTCTTCAGAATCTTGACCAGAGTACAACAATTTCAGCTGATGGTATCAGCAATAATGAAGCCTCTGCTTTTAACGTAGCAACATACAAAAATACTAGCATGCAATCCTCGGTGTCCATTGTGACTGATAAGTTGAGCAGTGAGAAAGTCACTCAGAAGGCCATCCCAATGGACAAGAAGAGGAAATGCAACGAGTCCTCTTTTGCATATTGTGCTCAATCAAAGGTTGTCAACTCAATATTATTCTTTTGCAAAAATTACCCCCCATGAGTTTCATCCTAATTAATTACGAGAAAATTAGTATACGTCTTGTAAAGTAAGTACAAACTCCAACGGGTAACTGCAATTTTAAAAGTTATGTAATTTTTTCATAATTACTCAATCCCAGGGGTATAGATTTTTGTAATACTTAATATTTGTTTTTTAAAAAACGGGTAATAACAAACACTACAAATACCCGTTGGAGTTTGTACTTACTACTATATATATAACTCAATTATCTTCAATAATTAGATGAAAGTCAAAAAAACTCTTATGTTTGTTGAGTCCAAATACATATAAAATACGTATAGAACGAATTTCATTCCCTGGGAAAATTATTTAGTCTAAATATTACTTGATTTTCTAATCAAGTTTGTAAGACATTAGTTGTTTAAAAATATTTTGTAATTTACCATCCACTATTTACTATATAAGCCTGGATTTTCAGCTCGTGTACTTTTTCTCGTGAAGTTTTAAGCCCACTTTTTTTTTTTTTAATGTGTGTTTTTCTCCACATATAATTGTTGGTTTAACATATATAGGATATGAGAGAAGTGAAAGGCAAGAGGCAAAAGGAAATGAAAGATATTTGTGAAGAAAACAAGAATTCCGAAGAAGAACAAAAGGAAGGCTATGTTCATGTGAGGGCTAGGAGGGGCCAAGCTACAGATCGCCATAGTCTTGCTGAGAGGGTACTTAATTATAATTAGTTTTTCATTTAATTATTTTTAATTTGTACCAATTACTTTCTTATTTTAGAATGTTTTCCATGTGTATTGACACAATCTTGATAATTGGTATCAGGTAAGGAGAGAGAGAATAAGTGAAAGAATGAAGATACTCCAAGCACTTGTTCCTGGTTGTGACAAGGTCCAAGTTCATTTTAATATTTTGGGTCTTATGATTGTCTATTTTTTGTTTGAACAGTTAATTTGGTGTTTGTTTAGAAAATGTCATTTTCCCCCTCTGACATCCTCATGTGGTTTGAGTGAGGAAACAGGTAGCTGGGAAGGCCCTCATGTTGGATGAAATAATCAATTATGTCCAATCACTCCAAAATCAAGTGGAGGTAATTAATTATTTGTTTCTCTTTATATATATATATATATATATATATAGAATTTGATTCATCTTATCCATTTTCCAATCAATTTTGCAGTTTCTTTCAATGAAGCTTGCATCTGTAAACCCCATGTTCCACGACTTTGGGATGGAGTTGGAATCACTGGTCAGGCCTACTCAGGTACAAATTATCCCTAGCTATGCAATATATTTTAATTAGAAAAAAAAAATGTTACAGATCGAATCATGGATGTTTTGTGTGATAAAAAAATATATTATGTGTCATGTGTTTTGATATTATATGTGATGAATATGATTGTATTGAAAATTGTATTTTATGTATTTGAAGACTACGAATGTTCTGTGTAATGAATATATGTTTTGTATGATAAATATATATGTTTTGTATTGAAATTTTATTAAAACAGATGAAAATTGTGCTTTTGGTATATGTATGTTATGTGCGGTGAATATAATACTTGTGATGATTATAGATGTATTGTGTTATGAATAAACTCTTTGTTTCTTTTTAATTGTTGTTCCGGTTTCGGATAGAGTTTCTGTTATTAAGAAACATAAATTTTTGATTAGCACGCACGCACGCACTCAATTAATTAATAATATTACTAACTAATGTCTCATCTTTTCTTCTAATTATCTTACTATCATAAATTTGTTTATATTTTTTAAAATAAGTGGGGATAAAGTTAGAATAAAGTGGTAAAAATAATTCTAAAATAACAATTAATTTGTAAAAAATTGAGTTTCTAAAACGACATTTAATATGAATTAGAAGGAGTATGATTTATGATAAAATACGATTTTCAATACAATAATATTTATCACATGTAATATTCATATTCATCACGCCGAGTATTTATATTTATCACACAAAATATTAAAGTAAAAAATTGAAGGGCAACACTCTTGTTAAGCCAGAATAACGGATTATCCGTTCGGCCAAAATTTCATGTCAATACATTATAGTGCAAAAATAAATACATTATAATAAAAAATACATCATAGTACCAATACATCACAAAAACCAATATATTATGAAAAATTAATACATCAAAATACAAAAATCAATATATTATAGTATTGAATCAGATAATTTAATGGGTCATAATCTGTCAGGGGCGGAGCCACCCCAAGGGCTGAGCTGGGCGCCAGCCCGTGTTGTATTATTTATTTTACATTAATTTTATATATATTTTGATGAAAAACAAATAATTAATTTATGTTAAATTGAATTAGCCCATGTTAATTTTATTCTAGTCTAATTAAAATCCAATTATTTTAGCCCAATATTCATAAATTATATTAGTGATGTTGATTATATATTAGAGCCTTCTACATTAAACGAGAGTTTATTGACACCAATTCAATAATTAATGAGTTTATTTTTTAAAAAAATGCACCACACATCTATTTTCAGAATGCCACTTTAATACTTTATTTCTTATTTGAATCACTATATTTGTAATTAATATAGAATACTTTATACGTATTTTTTTAGAGTTGTTGAATGTTAGTTAATTTGTCTAATTTGCTATTAATTTTATTTTCCGGATCCCACAAATATTGACCATTTTTTTAAGTGGTTAAATTAGTCAAGAGTTATGACTGTCATGTCTAATATAACACATAACATATATCCATTTTATTAATAATTACTAGTATTTTATTATATATTAATTTACACACAAACACATGCAAGAATTGTTGTACACTAAGCATACGGAAGGTTCCATTAGACATCCATATTTTTTAAATAAAAATGCATATTTTAAAGGTAAAATATCATACTTTTGAACATGTATATTTATGTTAACTATGACGTTTCACCTTAAAAATATGTATTTTGTTCAAATAATATGATAGTATAACAAGAAAAATCGTTCAGCGAATATGAAACAGACCTATCAAAATATTTATATTCGGTCAGTTTAGGGCAAAAAAAGTTCCTGGCCACGCCTGTAACCTGTTGATATGAAGTGGTTGCCAAAATTGAATATACCATATATTGTAAATCCGAGTGTATTGTTGCATCCTTTTTTTTTTTTGGCTTTGCAACTTATTATTTATTTGTTTGTGCGAAATAAGTGTAAAAAAGGTTGAGGTTACAAATACAAAGTTAAGAATCACCCACCCAATGTTCAGGATGGAAATTAATCCTTTGCCCATAAATTTTGTAGCTATAGTTAAAACTATTTTGTATTTTATAATGATTTTTTTTTCTGTCTGATAAATGCATGCAGGATTTAAGTAGCTTTCAATCACTAATGTCAGGTATGCAAGAATGCAGCCCCACAACAGGGGATACATTTCCACTCCTGGATAATTCTGCTAATTGCCATCTGTTACAACAAGCCCAAATTCCAAATACTTTTCCTCAGGTACAATTATATGTTTATATTTCCAATTTGAGGACAAAAATATATTATTATTGCTAGATTATTAAAATGTATATTATTTTCTTGTCTAACATGGACAAAATAAAATTACTTCACTTTCAGGGCCATAGACAGGTGTTGTGGGAGGTGGATGACCAAAGACAATAATTATTAGTAGTCAGAAATCAGCAACACCTTGTTTTCTTTCCATTAATGTACAAACCAACATTTGCCCTACAAGCATTTGGTTAGAACTCATTTTGTCTGTAGCATTATTATTCACTGTTTTTTCTTCCGAGTGTTGCATGGGCAAGTATTTTTAACTTGTGATTGCATGTAATATATAAAAATTATTAATTTTGAATGATTTAAAATAACTAAGTAAAATATATATATATATATATATATATATATATATATATATATATATATATATGTGTGTGCGCGCAATTAAGTAATATATATGTAAATAATCAAATTTTATTTCTCTTAACATAACGTTATATTCAAAAAAAAATTGAGTAATAAAAAGACTATTATTAGAAGAAATGTTATTTACAAATTACGAAAAATTCTCTCATAAGATGTGAAATAAGAGGATCACCATCGTGGTTGTCGAGCTGGATGATGCTTTCGCTCTTGATCTAGATGCTCTTTCTGGTTTGGGAGTCTGCTCGCAAGAAACCGAGGACACGGAAATGGAAACGGATTAAATTATTATCTTTTTTTTTAATCTTTCTTGTAATGATTTTGTCTAGTTCGTCACTTTAGGCTGCTAAAGTTTTTGTGTACTTTGACTTTGTTCATAGTGAATTTCTTTATTTTTGTTGAGAAACTTATTCTTGACAATAATTTGTATTTTGTTTTTTGCCTTTCTTAGGCACAAAATTAATTAGAAACTCTAGATTGTGTTTCCTATTTTATTTATAGGAAATTATTTTCCTAAATTGTGTTTAGATTTTAATATGCTTATTTACCAAGTATAGATAACTAGGATTGTCTATTTAAGACAAGAAGAACTCTAAAGCTTGGCAAGTTTTTTACGCACGGGATTATTGAGCAGAAGACGCACGACGCAACGCAAGACGTACGGCAAGGAGAGAAGAACACGAAGACTACTTGGAGCCATTGTTCAAGATCGACAAGCTATTCGAAGTTGCGTGACCAACGGAGAAGAGCTTGATCAACCTAGGCGACAAGTATTTAGTATCATGTGTTTTGATACTTTAGTTTTCATATATTACTTAATATTTGTGTATTGATCGGAAAACAAGAAAGTAATATTGTTTTCGGGTTTGTACACTCAAGTTCACAAGTACTTTTACTTGTGAACTGAATTTGTTTTATCGTGTTCTTAAATTTAATTTCCGCTGCATATTATTTATTTTACTCTGGTTGATGTTGTTAGTCAGAGTTGTTTAACATTGATAACAACATCGTAAATCTGCGACTTATTTTCAAAATCATAGACCTTCAAATTTTACAATTTCCATTCACGTGTTTGTTATGCAAACCATTTTTGGTCTTTTGAGAGGGTAACTCGTTGCGCGCTTGGTCCTTTGTTCTTTGTTTCTATTTTTAGGACTGGGAGTGGGCTTGCCGCGCGACTGGCCTCTAACTCTTTGATTTGATTTTTTGGGATAGGTGATCAACTCGTTCGAGAGATTGGCCCCTAACCCTTTATTTTGGTGCTTTCTGGGATAGCGGATCGTCTCATTCACGCGATTGGGCCCCTAATCCTTTGCGCTTGGGTAATTTTCGGGACACGAGGTCGGCTCGTTCGCACGATTGGCCCCTGGTCCCTTGTTTTGATATTTTGGCTTTTACCTTAACCCTTAGTTGTCTTTTATTTGACTTCAGTGTTTGAATTTTTGGCTTCTGACCCTTTGTCTTTTGTTGACTTTGGGTGTGCCTTGTTTGGCTTGCTTTATTTTTGTCTTTGTCAACTTTGAAAGGCTTGGCGTGTTTTTGAGGAGGCTCTCAGGTCGACCTTTTTTTTTTTTTATGCTTCATATATGAAGAAAGAAAGAAATCTTTATTGATAATGTTTCTTCAAGTACAAGGGTGCTCAACTGGTGCCTCATCTAGAGTTTCTACTCGATAAGAACCATGTAAATAGATCTCGGAGATTTTGAACTGTCCATCCCATTTCGGCTTGAACGACCCCTATTCCATGCCTAGCACGGTCCTCATCACTAGCTTGCCAAGTTGGAATTTTCATGTCTTCAACCAAGTCGTGCATGACAACTCCACTTGCTTGACTGCTTGGAACTCCATGTTTTGTGTCATTCAAATCTCGGACTTGGTATTCATTGATGCTATTTGTTGCTTCAAGGAGATAATCTCCTTGTTTTCATTCACCATGGCTATTTGTATTGGGCTTGATTTCTCAGTCGGACCAGCTTGAAAAATCACTCAAGCAAAGCTTCAAAGTTTAAAAAATATTTAAATTAAAACTAATTTATCTATTATATTATTATCAATTTCTAATCAATTGATCCCTGACAACGGTGCCAAAAACTTGTTCGCTAATTCTTTTGTATATCTTTTCTAATCTCAAGTGTAGTATACGATGAGTGACCGCACGTCATTATGCGATAAATTTAATATTTTTATTTTCCCTCATTTTTCCTCCACTAACTAATAGTGACAGTAAGTAGTGTCGATCCCACGAGGAGTTTGGATTAACTTGTGATTATTCATATTTAATTAAAAGATTAAAAGAGGATAAAGTATTGTGAACCAACTAATTAGAACTAACTAACCATATAACTAGACGAACAAAGGCAAAGTAATTAAACTCAAACAAATGAAACACGTATGAGAATTAATAAGAAATTAATTATGATGAGAAAACTCCTGTCCAAGTTTAGTTTACGCCCTCGATCGATTAATATAACCAACTGTAATATTATAATCCACTCTTCTTATAAAACTACTAGCTCTAGATAACAATAAGCTCTGCTACCTAAGGTTTCCCTTACTGAATATTTAATCGAAACAAGCTCTTCGATTAAACCTACTTAATAGACAACCTAAAATAAGCTATCTAGATTCAATCTAATAAAAGCATTGAATGCTAGGCAAATAAGCTAATCTAAGTAATAAACCCATAAGCTCGGTTTATTTAACTTATTTTGTACTATCTCTAATAGTGCACGACTATTAGTTGCTAAGACTAGAATAACAATGAATTGTAATTTCGTTTCTAGCAATTGATATCTACTTTAATCTACGTGATCAATCTATATTAAAAATTACATAACCATAACAAATAATTTCATACGAAGAGCGAAGTAAATATTACGAGAATTAATTAGAACCTAATAAACACTACAAAAAAAAATAGTATTTTAACGAGGGAAAAAAAGAAGGAAATATTCCCCTCGGTATTTCTGAGGGAATTACCGAGGGTTCTTTTGACCAAGGGAATTACCGAAGGATTATACCATCGGTAATAATCCCTTCGGTAAATCCCTCGGAAACACGGCGCCAATTATTGCCATCATAATTATCGAAGGCAATACAGAAGGCTTTCCGAATGTATCATTACCGAAGGAGTATCCCCTCGGAAATATCGAGGGGCAAAATTTCCCATCGAAAAACCCGAGGAGAATCTGGCCCCCTCGGTATTCTTGAGAATAAAAGAAAATGAGAAAAAATAAATAAGAAAAAACCGAGAGGAAGAAAATCCCCTCGGAAAAATCGAGGAAAATTTATTCCCCTCGTTTTTTTCAAGAATAAAATAATCAGAAAAAAATTAGAAAAAATTGAGGGCAATTAGGATTCCCTAGGTTTTACCGAAAGGAAATTCATCCCCACGGTATTTTTTAAATTAATAAAAAAAATCAGAAAATAGAAGAAAATAGAAAAATCGTTAAAATAAAATAAATCCTATCATTGTAGGCACGTGGGGTGGTTTTCACCTGATTTCGATCGAAAAATATCAATGAGCATGTGCGTATTTACATGTGTCATGTAATTCGACCAACAACCAAGATACGATCGATCGATCAACTTGTTCAGTTGAAAACGCGAAGCGTCGTAATTTTGTGAAGATGACACGGGGTGCGTCCAGGTGTCATGGAACCACGAGAATCGGGTGTTGATCTATAAATACGCATTTTTTTTATCTTAAATAAAAAATCAAAAAAATCCCAAAAAAAAAATAAAAATAGTAAAAATAAAAATAAAACCTATTATTTTATGAACGGGGTGAAAAGGGGTGCTTCTTGATGTCATAGAACCACGAGGATCGAGTGTTGATCGTTAAATATGCATTTTTTATTTTTTTTTATCAAGAAAATAGAAAAATTATAAAAATAAAACAAATCCTATCATTGTAGGCACGTGGGGTGGTTTTCACCTGATTTCGATTGAAAATTATCAGTGAGAATGTGCATATTTACACGTGGCGTGTAATTCGATCAACAACCAAGATACGATCGATCGATCAACTTGTTCGGTTGGAAACGCGAAGCGACAAAGTGTCATGATTTTGTGAAGGTGGCACGAGATGCCTCTCGATGTCATGAAATCACGAGGATTGGGTGTTGATCGGTAAATACGTGTTTTCTAATTTTTTGATCTTAAATAAAAAATCAAAAAAAATTGAAAATTAGTAAAATAAAATAAATCCTATCGTTTTACGAACAGTGTGGCACAGAGTGATTCTCGATATCATGGAACCACGAGAATCGAGTGTTGATCGGTAAATACACATTTTCTATTTTTTTTTTCTATTTTTCTTCGAATTGTTTTTATTAAAAAAACCAAGGGGAATTATTTCCCCTCGGTATTTTTTAAATTAAATTAAAAATAAGAATAAAGAAAAAAAAAAGAAAAATCATAAAAAATAAATAAATCCTATTATTGTAGGCACGTGGGGCGATTTTCACCCGATTTCGATTGATAAATATTAACGAGCATGTGCGTATTTACACGTGTCATATAATTCAACCAAAAACCAAGATACGATCGATCGATCAACTTGTCGGTTGGAAATGCGAATCGACGAAGCATCGTGATTTTGTGAAGGTGGCACGGGGTGCGTCTCGATGTCATGGAACCACAAGGATCGGGTGTTGATCGGTAATTATGCGTTTTCTATTTTTTTGATCTTAAATAAAATATCGAAAAAAAATGAAAAAATAGAAAATTAGTAAAAATGAAAATAAATCCTATCATTTTACAAACGGGGTGGCACGAGGTACTTCTCGATGTCATGGAACCACGAGGATCGAGTCTTAATCGGTAAATACGCATTATTTTTTTTTTGATTTTTTTTTCGAATTTATTTTATTAAAAAACCGAATGGAATTATTTCCCCTTGGAAAAACTGAGGGGAATTAGGATTCCCTCGGTTTTTCCGAGGGGAAATTCATCCCTTCGGTATTTTTAAATTAAATAAGAATAGAAAAAATAGAAAAATCGTAAGAATAAAAAAAATCCTATCATTGTAGGCACGCGGGGTGATTTTCACCTGATTTTGATTAAAAAATATCAACGAGCATGTACGTATTTACACGTGTCATGTAATTCGACCAACAACCAAGATATGATCGATCGACCAACTTGTTCGGTTGGAAACGCGAAGTGTAGTAATTTTGTGAAGGTGGCACGGGGTTCGTCTTGATGTCATGGAATCACGAGGATCGGGTGTTGATCAGTAAATACGCGTTTTTTATTTTTCGATCATAAATAAAAAATCAAAAAAAATTGAAAAAAATTGAAAATTAGTAAAAATAAAAACAAAACCTATCATCTTACGAGCGGGGTGGAACGGGGTGCTTCTCGATTTCATGGAACCACGAGGAATGAGTTTTGATCGGTAAATACACATTTTTTATTTTCTTTGATTTTTTTTATTAAAAAAACGGAGTGGAATTATTTACCCTCGGTTTTTCCGAGGGGAAATTCATCCCTCAAAATTTTTTAAATTAAATAAAAAATCAAAAAAAGTAGAAAAAGATAGAAAAATCATAAAAATAAAACAAATCCTATCATTGTATGCACGTGGGGTGGTTTTCACCCGATTTCGATTGAAAAATATCAACGAGCATGTGTGTATTTACACGTGTCGTGTAATTTGACCAAAAACCAAGATACGAACGATCGATCAACTTGTTCGGTTGGAAATGCGAAGCGGCGAAGCGTCGGTATTTTGTGAAGGTGGCACGGGGTGCGTCTCGATGTCATGGAACCACGAGGATCGGGAGTTGATCGGTAAATACGCGTTTTCTATTTTTTCGATCTTAAATAAAAAATAAAAAATTAGTAAAAATGAAATAAATCCGATCATTTTACGAGCGGGGTGGCACTGGGTGCTTCTCGATGGCAATTTTTGTTAGCCACTTCAAGCCTTTTAACTAAAGTACCTTTACTTAAATAAAATCATCTCTAGTTAACCCATTTGCATTTAGCCTATTCTTTGTTCGCCACATAAATATTGGGTAGTCTTGATTAATTTTTAATCTTGATTTTATAATTTAATATTTTAGTGAGAGTTGATCATTTATGTGAGTAGAATAGAGTAGAGTGGCATTTGGGAGATTTTATATATTTGTACGTTGTAAGAAAAGAAAGTAACATTATAAACTTTCTTCTTTCGTTTATTAAAAAAAGAGAGAGACAAGTTGATAAAAACAATAATAAATCGACAAAGGAAAAGAGAAAAAAAATCAAAAAAGAAAGAGGAATAAGATTTCTCGTTGTTAATTTTGAGTTATTGATTGGTCTACATTATTAAAGGCTTTGTTATTTTAGTTTTTAGTTTTGAGTTATGGCCTACATTATTAAAGGCTATTGGTATTATTTAGTTTTATATATTGTTTAGTATAAGTTTGGAGGTTAATTGGCCTATACCATAAAGGCTTTCATTTACTTGGAGGTTTATATGAAGCTTACGAGTTAATTTTATGTTTAAGATTTTCAAGTATTATTTTGGGGAGAAGTTGATTAATTCTGAATTTCTTATACTTAGTCAATAGTCACTTTATCCATATTCCTTTCCTTATTCAAATAGCCTACATTACAACCTAATTTGATTCATGAATTGCATGCACGTGCCTTGAGCACGGTGGAGATCTTAAGATTCTTGGAAAGCATATGGAGTAAGCGAATAGTGAATTGAATTGACTGTATACACGTCCTTATAAATGAGTGGAGAGTGAATGATTACATCTATTGTGAAGATCGTGAATGACATCATCTATGAATTTGGTGAGACTCGCTTGGATTTTGGAGGATTCACGAGCTCGTCTACTAGGTAACTTGGTTTTGATTGAGAGTTGCATGATTTTTCCTTGATTACATCTTGATTGTTAATCTCTTTTGCATATGCGAATTTTAAGATTTAGTGCATTGTGCGAGACTACCAAATTCTAAGTTTAAGGGTTTTGTTCACATGCAAAATTATGTATTTTTAATAAAATGTTTTATAGCATTTTAGAGGCTTAACATATGCTTTTCAAGTGATTTTTCTTGATTCACCTATTTCTTGAAATATATTATGCTTTTGGTGTTTTTGTTGTTGTTATAGCAAAATGATAGATTTTTAGCCTTTTTGGAGCAAGAGTGTTGCCAACCCCAGTTTAGGCGACCAAATGATTCACAAGGATGGAAAAGGGAACAAAAAAGTTGAAATTGGCCCATGAACGCGGAAATATGTGGCGTAAACATAAAAGTCAAGAAGGCTTAATTATTGTAATTTTCGCGCATAAGATGATTATAGACCAATTTTCGCATTTGGGCCATAACTCTCGAATATGGAATCCAATTGAGATTATTCAAGTGGCCACGGAGGACTTATTAAGTTACACCCAGTTGTACATTGTACTATACACCCGAGTGAAAAAAGTATCTTCAATGGGATGAATGTTCATCTCTGTCAGATATACATTTTTATATTTTTTATGATAAGTTTTCATCTTTACTATGATAACATTTGTGAAAATGTTCGTATTCATTGTGATAAAAATATCCATATCCGTTCTGATAAAAGTACATCTCCATTGTTATAAATGTTCATTTCCAGTATGATAAATATCAAGATTCTCATAAATGTGTGTGTGTGTGTATTAATTATCTCCAATATGATAAATATCAATATCACTATAATTAAATGTGCACATCTTCATAATATAGATGAGTTTGTAATACATATATGGTCAATTATACAAATGTACATTTATGTTGTATTAAATATTCATCTACAAGAGTATACTACAATGTATACCCAGGTGTACCTAATAATGGTTGGGCCATGAAAAGCTAATAAATATGGTTACAACTCGTAAGAAGGCATATAAACCTAATTCGGTCATTTCGAGAGCCAAAAGTTGCACGGACGTCTGATGACACAAGTTTCCAGCAGATTTTGGACAAATTATTAGGTACACCCGGGTGTACGCTGTATCATACACCCATGTATATAGAAAATTTGATGTGGTGAATATTCATCTTCGTCAGAATAAATTTTTATATTTGTTCTGATAAATTTAATCTTTATTGTGATAAATAAAAATTTATGAACCTGTAAAAATGTTTACATATGTACTGATGAAGGTTAATCTACATAGTGATTAAATTTCATCTCTGATAAATATCAATCTCCGTTCTCATAAATGTAAATATATTTTAATCACTTTCAATATGATAGAAATATCAATCTCAATGTGATAAATCTACAATTTTTTCATAATAGAGATGAACACGTAATAGAGGTATGGCTAGTCATACAAATGCATTTCTCCATTGTATTAAATATTCATCTATGGGTGTACGGTACATCATATACTGAAGTGTACATAATAATGGCTTCAGTTCTAGTATATAGGCCATAATTCTCTCATACAAAGTCCAAATAAGGTGATTCAAGTGGCCACAGAAATCTAAGAGAAAGGACACCAACTCTTATGAATAAACATAAAACCAATTTGGTAGTTTTGAGGACACAAAGTCTGTGTGAGGTTGCATATAGTTTCAAGATGAGAATTAGGTCTAATATTCCTAAAAGGAGTCCTATAAATACACATTCATTCAACCAAAAAAATATCATCTTATATATCATGCAATACGCCATGTGAGGGGTCTTGAGGCTGATATTGGTGGAAAGAACTCGAGAGTGAGACCGAGGAATGAGAGGCGTAGGAGATGAATACCATCAATTAATCCATGAGAAGAGACGACGAAGGCCAAACATATCATCTTTATTCGTAATGGTTTTATATATCTTTTATACACTTTAGTTTATCATGTGTTGTATGAACATTTTATGTGTTTTATTTTGACCATGCTTGACTAATCGCTTTGATTTCGGACATTGGAGTATATTGAAGACTTTGTTTTATGATATTAAAATATTTCATTTATTAATTATTCAAATAACTATTCGTTCTATCTTTCTTTTTTTTTTTTTTCGGAATTTTTGCAAGCCATTAGACATTGTTTACATTTAATCAAAAATATTGAATAAATACGAAAGCATGACAATATAAGCAATAAGATAGGTGACATAGATGAGGTACGAGATTTTCATCTGTATAACAAGGGCTATTATAATCTAGGGTCCTTTTTTAGTTGTATTATATATGTTTCCTAAGAGGTCTATACGCTAAAGTACATACATGCGGATAATTTAGTATACACACCTTTGCTTTCGTAACTGAAGTACGTGCTAACTTTGCGAGTTCCTATAGGATTAGACTTTTGATTAAAGTATAATTTATCATAAAACCAAAAAGTTATCAATTGAAACCATTGTCTAAGATCATCCACATCCCTTCGTGTATCTCTCGTTCCTTTTTTTTTTTTTTTTTTTTAGTTTTATTAATATTTTTAGTTTAATTAATTCAAGTATCTTTATTATATTATCTAAATAAAATTTGTGCTACTATAATTATGGTACTCATTTAAATAGTTAATTAGTCCATGTGGAATACAACCTTGATCACACTATCAAAATACGTAAACTTACGGTGTTCAAAATAAAAGGCAAACATTGGCGACCAATCATAATCAAAATACAAAATACTCAAGTTAAGAAAAGAAAATGTATTGTCCATTACAGGCCATATTTGTCATGAAAAATAGTGAGCTGAACAAGTTTAAAAGCAAGTAAGAATTAATTTCCTTCAGGCGGTCAAAGCTAATAAATCAAAAGGCAGCATCAGGAGGCAGCAAAGCAATAGATTGGTCGGAAAAGGAGTGTCCATAGTCGGGCCCATCGTGGGGTCAATACAAATCTCAGCCACGAGACTATTGACCCTATCAGAATAGATGGAAGGGTCATCATTTCTAGGGATAGAAGCTTGATCGACTGAGATAGTGTCAACAACGTCATAAGAATCAGGGGTTACCTGCTTAGGGAGAATGTCTCTACGCATCAGCTGGGATAGTGTCTCTATCCATTCCCATGTCAAAGGCAGCCAATGATGCAGTCTTCTCACTTAAGTTTAGTTAGAGCTCTTTGAGGTTCTCCCTCTTCTAAGAGATAAGCTCCAAGGTCATCTGACAATCCACCATCTGCCATGGTCACGATGGCTTTCTCTATGATAAGGACAGAGTTAGCACAGGTGATCACCGACATTTGATCACACTGATACTCATTGCTACCTTTAATTAGCCTTCCACCCTACCACGTCAAAAGATTTATATTTCATGAACTCTATCATGTGGGTTAAGGACACGACTGATTAACACATATTTGTCCTTAATTTTAGTAGTATTTTAGTTTATTTTTCTTATTGTTTTGGGTATAAGTTGGGTAGTTTGAGCTTAAATTTGTATATTTGAACTTTTAGCTTATTTTACCGCTTTTTGATCTAGATTGATGCAATTAGGTGATATCTTGTTGTTTTTCACTTTATAGCTAAGTAACCGGAAGAGTTCAGCACGTTAGAGATGAAGTATGACGATCGAGAGTCAAAGATCGAGCTTTCCGGTGAAGAAGTAGCAAGAATTAGTAGGTAAAGGTTTTCTAAAACGGTTATTCCATCTGGAATCATTATAGTAACATTGAAGGAAGAAAGAGAAGCTAACGGTGCCCTAGCGATAGCTACCAACCGCTAGTTGCTATCGCTAATCTATAACGGTTACTCACTGTTACCTTACCGTTGCTTACAACCGATGTTAGAAATTAGGGGCGCTGAAATGAAGAGCTAGCGGTAGCTACTATAACGGTTACCTTACCGTTAGCGGGCCCAGAACCAACTTAAAAGACTTGCAGCCCAAGAAATGCGAAATCTATATAAACCCCTCATTAATCCGAGTTCCAGACGTACACTTGAGCCCAAAAACTTATCAAAAACTTATTCCTAGGGTTTAGAGTCGGATTTAAACACCAAAATGCGAGGATCGAAGAGGAGATCAAAGATTCAATGAAGACGAGTTCCGGAGCCCGTTCGACGCCGTTCGACCATTTCTGATCCGATTTGCAGCGATTCTCTTCAGATTAGCCGAAGTTCTTTCCAGTTTCCAGTAGAATAATAAGTTTTCTATCTCTTTTAGTTGTTTTCTTAGATTAAACTCTAGTTTTTAAGCTTAGATGTTAACTTTAAAGTTTATGTTCTTAGGTTTAGTTTGAACTTTGATTTTGTTGAATAATCGCAGCAACTTATCTTCTGTTTTAATTCAGTTTTTTATGTTATATGCTTGGATATTTGATACTTGAGTTGGTTGATTATGTTCATGCGATCTGGTTTACGTTTTATTGCTTCGTTTTCATGGTTCAAGGTTTCGTTAGCTTCGTAGTTTATTATTTCATTCATGATCGTAATTTTGTTAGGATTTATTAAATTAATTCATGATAATTTAGCTGCTGCGTTTTAGATTGATTATTGAGTAATTGTTTAAATTTGAGTTTTAATTAAGTTATTTAATAGATAATTCATTAGTTGATTAAATTTAGGCTTTTAAAATTAATTAATTGCTTTTAATTCTTAGTTGATAATTTAGGTTAATTGATTTAGTAATTTAATTCGGTTAAATAATTGCTCTTAGTTTTAGTTGGTAATTTAGTTTAAGATAATTGGTTTTAATTAGGTTTAAATTTAATATTGCTTAGTTTTTAATAATAATATCAAAAACCCCAATTCGTAAAAGTTTATATATTTATTTTTAATTGAGAAAAACATCTAAGATATTGTCTTCGAGAGATCGACACGAGTCAATTTCCAACCCTACAAGCGCCCTTGTTCTCTTGCGAGAAAGCTTGCGTGTTTTAAATTAAAATATATTAAAAACGGGTGCACAAAAGTTTGAATCAAAAATTTGGCGCCGTTGCCGGGGACAACGAGTAGGAATTAAGGATGTTTTTCGTTTTATTTTCTTTTTGAGTTATTATTTTCTTTTTATTTTGCAATTGGCTTGGATTTCTGCCATTGGTGCGTTGAGTTGTTGTTGAGTGCGTCCAGGGGAGGCGATCTCTTAGACCCGAACTTGCGCCATTACTCGACAATATTCACCGTCCAAAACAAGCACGATCAAGGCCTATCCCCATAAATCCATTTAATTCATCCATCGCTACTACCTTTGATCAAAACCAAGTTCTCGAAACAATGTTAGGAGCACAATAAATTCGAAACGGTAATTCCCCACCAAGATCACCTCCACGTCACATTCGAAACGGGTATGGTAGTGAACCAATCATTATGCAAGGAAAACCACAACCCCGAGCTTATTGGGTTGATTATCAGCAAAACATGGAGAACATGAGACGAGACGTGGGGAGAAACGAAGGAGTAAATAATGAGCTTAACATGAGATGAGACGTGGTGAGAAACGTAGAAGTTAATCAACAACATAATGAAGAACTAAATCGCCAACTTAACAACGTAGTCGATCATCAACCCAACATGGCAAATATAAGAAAAAATGAAGAGAGAAACGACGATGTCAATCGTCAACACAACATCGAGAATGTGGATCTAAGGAACGATGATTTTCTTCAACATAACGAGCATGCTGACGATCAAGAAAGAGAGAGACAACTCCAAGCGTGGTTGGGAAATTTGAACCAAGGATACAACCAAGGAAATTTCGAGAGGAGATATGTGCCCGAAGATCCCTATGCGAGAAATGTGTATGATAATAAATACGAAAGGGCGAATGATAGAGTTAGAGAACCAAGGGGCGTGCGAGATCCCCGATAGCGAGAGTTTTCGAGTCCTCAAGTTGGCACCTATAGTTCAGCAATTATTTTAGGGAGGACTGCACGTGATTTTGAAGTTACACCGCACCACCTCAACTTACTTCCGAGTTTTCATGGGCATGCTCACGAGGACCCTTTGGTGTTCTTGAAAGAGTTTTATATTGAAGTAGGTAGAATTCCTTCAAACGGACTGCATGCGGATTAAGTAAGGATGATTTTATTTCCAAGTTGTATGAAGGATACGGCTAAATCTTGGTTTCTCTCTTTAGAACCAAGATCACTAACTGAATGGAATATGGTCAGCAATAAATTCGTAAATCAATATTATTCAGCGCAAACGACTGGCCACCTAAGGAGACAAATTGCGACTTCTGCGCAATTAGATGGAGAACTTTTACATGAGACATGGGAGTGCTACAATACTCTTTTACAAGAGTTCCCACATCACAATTACGCTCCCGGGATGGTCAATCAATTTTTCTATGATGGTTTATTGCCGGCACACAAGGATCACGTCGAGACTGCGTCCGGAGGCGACTTTAGAGACTTGACGGCAAGCGATGCCAAGGCATTATTCGAGAGGTTGAGAGAGAAATCAAGACAAACTAACTCTCGACCACGAAAGATTATGGCCAAAGAAGTTTCTGAGACGCCAAACAAGAAAGACATAAAGTTCGACGAGATGGCCAAGGAGTTGGCTGCCCTAAAAGCAGAGATGATGAATATGGAATTATCGAAGAAAACTGTTGAGTTATGTGCCCGATGTGGATTAAAAGGACATTCAGCGAGCGTGTGCACAACTGTGTTTGATGAAGTGGAAGAAACGGAGGTCAAAGCTATTCAAAATTCCCAACCTCAACCTCCAGCGGGAAGTACTTATCATCCAGGGCTTCCCAATGTTCCAAACTTCAAATATGGCCCTGGTAGTCCCAACTACGTTCCCGCGCCTCCACAAACCGATCCGCAATATTTGGCACCACCTCCGCCAAGCAATTTTCAAAAGCAAGTACAAGCGCCTGGGCCGGTGCAATCACATGATCAATTATTATTATGGCAGCAGAATTAAGTAACGGAGACTATTCAAAACAGAGATGGACTATCTCAATTGACTTCGCAAATGAATGACCTCGCGAAGAGCACTAAGGAGAACACGGCTGGCCTAAAGAAATTGGAGATGATGATGGGTCAACTGTCAGCTGATGTTGCGTCCTTAAAGAAGGAGAAAAATAGGTTTCCGAGCCAAACAGAACAAGCATCGGCTATTCATGTGCTGAGAAGTGGAAAAGAGGTAGATAACGGCATAGAGCTAGAAAAGGAGAACGACAAGGAAGTATTCGAGACCCAACCACAAGTAGATACAACCAAATCGGCCGCTCTAATGCATAAGTCTTCAAATCCATATATTTCGGGGCCGTTGAAGAGAAAGAATTCGACAGCAACTGAAGACCCCATCGATTCCTTAAATTCACCACCGAAGAAGTTGACTATTTATGATCATGTTCCCTTCCCAAGTCGCCTACGTCCGGCCAAGGAAAATAAGAAATTCATGGAGCTATACGATTTATTGAAAAATATTAATATTAACCTTCCCCTGCTAGAGGTGATAAAGACGATGTCAATGTATGTGAAATCTTTCAAGGAGCTAACATCAAGGAAAAGGCGCTTGGCTACAAACCAACATGTGGCTTTGACAAGAGAAGTTAGTGCTATATTTAAGAAACCATTGCCACCCAAAGAGAAGGATCCCGGGAGTTTTTGCATAACTACTTCTCTCGGAAATGGACAAACAACAAGGGGGATGCTCGACCTTGGAGCTAGCATAAATTTGATGCCCCACTCTATCTACAAGGAATTTGGCTTAGGACCGCTGAAGCCAACCACGATGAAATTACAATTGGCGGATAGAACAATAAGATTGCCCTTGGGGATTGTGGAGGATGTCTTAGTACAAGTAGACAAGCTAGTTGTGCCGGTGGACTTTGTCATTGTGGACGTTGGTGACGTACAAAGCGAGAATCGAGAACACACCATTTTGTTAGGACGTCCATTCATGTCTACAACGCACACGGTGAACGACGTAAATAAAGGGAGGATGACTATGTCCGTCTTAGGCGAAACGGTGACGTTTTCACTTCAAGATATTCACAAGACTCATGCACCGTTTGTAAAGGATGAATGTTCTACTGTTAATTTAGTATATTCTTGCGTGAATGAACTCCTGAGCATTAGCACGATTGACGAGTTTGATAATGAGGATGGAGAGGAACACTTGAGCAGGGAGGATTTGATGGATCTGATGGGAATTGAGTTATGTGATATTGTGGATGGGTTTAATGATGGAATGCTCATAGAGAATGACGCACCTAAAAACGAGCCAAAGGTAGAGTTGAGTCCACAACGAGATCGTTCGAAGTATGAATCCAAGAAGGAGACGAAGCCACCACGTAGAAATCCAAAGAATGTTTCCCCCGACCCTCACGATAATTTTAAACGTGCGAAGAAAAAAAGCGAGGCTTATTGCAAGGATTGGACGGCGACGAAGAAGGAGTCGAATGAAGTTTTTAATAAGAAGTTCAAGGTTGGTCAATTAGTGCTCTATAATCCCAAACGTGAATTTGATCCAACCAATTTCAAGGCCGAATGGAGTGGACCGTTTTTAGTAAAAGAATTGGATGAATATGGAGTAGTCACTCTTTACGATGAGAATAAAAAGTCGAATTTCCAAGTCCACAAGCATCGACTTAGGCCTTATTTCAAGAATTATATGAAGAATCGGGATAGTACCAAGAAGGAGTTTATGGGCCCACCACTAGCTAAAAATTGATCAAGCAACTTGCGTCGAGCTTTCGACGTTAAACAAGCGCTTCTTGGGAGGCAACCCAAGCATTCGTTAGTTTTCATTTTCTTTAATTTTCTTTTGATTTTTATTTATTTTATTTCTGTCTTTATATTGTGTCAATTACCGTGGTACGTTTATGTGTGTGTTGATGTGTAGAAAATACGATAAAATCGCTTATTCTGGACAACTAACGGTTATATAGCGGTAGCTCGCTATCGCAAGGCCTTACCGCTAGTTCCACTCGAGGCATTAACAATGAAGATCAACCGCTAACCTATCGCTAGTCAAAGAAATCAGGGATAACGATGAGCTTACCGCTAGGCAACCTACCGCTACATGCTACCGCTAGTAGCGTCTGCCGTCTAATTTTTACGAATTTCATTTCCGTCGATCGAGGTTTGTTCAAGGCAATCCAATCACGCGATTTAAGACGAAGGATAATTGCACAAGAGTTTTAGGAGAGACTCGACTATCGAATTTTCAGAGATGTTTTCTTATCTCCCTTGCTCTTATTTTCTTTTATATTTATGACAATCAGAACCATGGCGGCATCGACGGCGGCATCTGGCAGCAACCGGCGAGGCGACGCTCCTCTTCACCTTATCCGACGGCAGCAGTGTTGAGCAGACCAGGCGTCACAGTCGGCGGCGATGGAGACCGGCAGTGAAGCCACGACAATTCGGCGAAGGCGCCGACAATTCGGCGGTGGTGTTCGGGTCCTGGCGGTGAAGATTCATCCATCATCGTCCCAGAAAAAGATGACTTTGGTTGCGGCTTGAGACGGTTGTGGCTTGTGTTTGTAGGTTTGGTAATCTGATGGTGTAATTGTAAGGAAGGCCAAATTGGTAATTATACAATGGGGGGGTTCCCTTTTCTCTTTTGTTTACCTTTTTTCTTTTTATTGTGTGCGTGTGAAGAGAAGTTTTTTGAGGCAGAAGGATGAGTGATTCAAAAGCAAATTCAAAGGAACCTATGTTTTAGACTTTTTATGGGGTGAAAATAGAAAGATGTTAAAATATAGTTGTTCTGAATTGGATATTTTCCTTCTGATTATAATAGAAAATGGTTAGCTTAACAACGAAAGAGCTAAGTAGTGAAATCATTAATAAATAAAAAAGAAAATACATGCATCCACAGAAAAAACTATGCCAAAAATTAATTTCCATATATAAAAGGACTCTACATTCAAATCTAATGAGTAGTTTTAGAACAAAAAAGAGAAAATTAAATTTCAGCAACAAATAAGAGCTACAGGAAAAAGATACCTCCCCATAACTGACATAGCACCATTGCAACAAAGAGCTTCTCAGTGATTTCCTGGTCTTGCATCAGCTTTTCAAGCTCCTGTGTCCGACTTTCTTGTGTTTCTGAGTTGTATTCAAAATCACGAATCTAAATCACACACACGCACACACAAAAAAAAAAAAAAAACATTATTAACTAGGAGTTTTTCCAGAACTGGTAACATCAACCATACGATATCAAGAT
>BMAC01000043.1:1563398-1575478 GCA_014905375.1 Phtheirospermum japonicum
ATTGGCGGATAGAACAATAAGATTGCCCTTGGGGATTGTGGAGGATGTCTTAGTACAAGTAGACAAGCTAGTTGTGCCGGTGGACTTTGTCATTGTGGACGTTGGTGACGTACAAAGCGAGAATCGAGAACACACCATTTTGTTAGGACGTCCATTCATGTCTACAACGCACACGGTGAACGACGTAAATAAAGGGAGGATGACTATGTCCGTCTTAGGCGAAACGGTGACGTTTTCACTTCAAGATATTCACAAGACTCATGCACCGTTTGTAAAGGATGAATGTTCTACTGTTAATTTAGTATATTCTTGCGTGAATGAACTCCTGAGCATTAGCACGATTGACGAGTTTGATAATGAGGATGGAGAGGAACACTTGAGCAGGGAGGATTTGATGGATCTGATGGGAATTGAGTTATGTGATATTGTGGATGGGTTTAATGATGGAATGCTCATAGAGAATGACGCACCTAAAAACGAGCCAAAGGTAGAGTTGAGTCCACAACGAGATCGTTCGAAGTATGAATCCAAGAAGGAGACGAAGCCACCACGTAGAAATCCAAAGAATGTTTCCCCCGACCCTCACGATAATTTTAAACGTGCGAAGAAAAAAGCGAGGCTTATTGCAAGGATTGGACGGCGACGAAGAAGGAGTCGAATGAAGTTTTTAATAAGAAGTTCAAGGTTGGTCAATTAGTGCTCTATAATCCCAAACGTGAATTTGATCCAACCAATTTCAAGGCCGAATGGAGTGGACCGTTTTTTAGTAAAAGAATTGGATGAATATGGAGTAGTCACTCTTTACGATGAGAATAAAAAGTCGAATTTCCAAGTCCACAAGCATCGACTTAGGCCTTATTTCAAGAATTATATGAAGAATCGGGATAGTACCAAGAAGGAGTTTATGGGCCCACCACTAGCTAAAAATTGATCAAGCAACTTGCGTCGAGCTTTCGACGTTAAACAAGCGCTTCTTGGGAGGCAACCCAAGCATTCGTTAGTTTTCATTTTCTTTAATTTTCTTTTGATTTTTATTTATTTTATTTCTGTCTTTATATTGTGTCAATTACCGTGGTACGTTTATGTGTGTGTTGATGTGTAGAAAATACGATAAAATCGCTTATTCTGGACAACTAACGGTTATATAGCGGTAGCTCGCTATCGCAAGGCCTTACCGCTAGTTCCACTCGAGGCATTAACAATGAAGATCAACCGCTAACCTATCGCTAGTCAAAGAAATCAGGGATAACGATGAGCTTACCGCTAGGCAACCTACCGCTACATGCTACCGCTAGTAGCGTCTGCCGTCTAATTTTTACGAATTTCATTTCCGTCGATCGAGGTTTGTTCAAGGCAATCCAATCACGCGATTTAAGACGAAGGATAATTGCACAAGAGTTTTAGGAGAGACTCGACTATCGAATTTTCAGAGATGTTTTCTTATCTCCCTTGCTCTTATTTTCTTTTATATTTATGACAATCAGAACCATGGCGGCATCGACGGCGGCATCTGGCAGCAAACCGGCGAGGCGACGCTCCTCTTCACCTTATCCGACGGCAGCAGTGTTGAGCAGACCAGGCGTCACAGTCGGCGGCGATGGAGACCGGCAGTGAAGCCACGACAATTCGGCGAAGGCGCCGACAATTCGGCGGTGGTGTTCGGGTCCTGGCGGTGAAGATTCATCCATCATCGTCCCAGAAAAAGATGACTTTGGTTGCGGCTTGAGACGGGTTGTGGCTTGTGTTTGTAGGTTTGGTAATCTGATGGTGTAATTGTAAGGAAGGCCAAATTGGTAATTATACAATTATGTATGGAGTATTTGGCATTTTTTAAAAACTAGTTAGGGTATTTGACAAACACATTTTTCTAGGGGGAGTATTTGGCAATTCCCCTATAATCTTTATAATGAGATTCTAGTTATATACTTTGATTGCTTGATGGTTTGAGTGAATCTCTATTGACCACACGAAAAATTGACTTTATTTTGGATTCAGATTCAGTCCGAGACTTGAAATTCAAAATTAAATCCACTCAATTTATTAAACCTAAGATTCTTATTCATGATTTTTGTTAAGATTTTAGGTGGAAGAACTCACCTTCAATCAACTACACTTGTATGATATATCATCTATATTTATATCTATATATAAATACAAAGAGAGGGTCACTTATAAATAGTAGTGGCTTTTTTTCCTAAAAAACAAAAACTTCTATTATTAGTAATTTAAATCTATTAAATTAATATTAATATTTTATGTTTGAAGGTCGAAGATTTTAATTATAATTATTGTATTTAATGTTTGTCAAAATTATTTAATGATCATTTTGTGTTTCTTTTTCATTTTAAAGAATTAATAGCCTTTTTATTGTACCCATTTTTATGTAGAATATTTAATTGTCTTTTGACGATTTTCGATTAGACATCTAAAAAGTGTCACTTTCTATACATCATATCACATTTCCTTACAAAAAGTGTCACTTATTATATGTAAGCACTATTGATTTTAAGACTTATCACATGTTGTTTCTTCAAAGTATCGTAGTTTTACTGCAAATTTGAGTTTCGTGGATATCAAATCCTTGGTGATTGTACTTACATTTTTGAATTCCGCTATTTCTTGTGAGTATCTAAATTCTTGGATTGTTCATTTTAAAGTAATGATGACTAATTGAAAATAATCTTTTTAGATTGTTAATTCATTTCCTGTTGAGTGGTTTGAGTTTGTTTATGGGTTTGTTTATTTAATAGACTCGTACAAAATCTCATTGTATTGCATTTTCATTTCATCTTATTTGATATTTTTGTATGAGTTTTTTTATGTAGGTGAGAATTTAGATTCACTAGTTGTTGTTTCTAGTGACGAAAATTGATAGAAATCATAGAAAAATGTATGAATTTATAAAGTGTACTTATCATTATCTAGTGATTGTAGCTCACTAGAATAGATAATGAGATTTTTGAAGCCCGACATCCCAAGACTAGCCAGTCTCTTTCTTCAGTCCTGTAATATTGAAGGGAAAGTTGTTGAAACAACCATAATGCATTTTAACATGATCGAGGCACTCGACATCTGCCTTTGTCTAATGATATCTTCGCCAAGCATGGGCACATTACGTGCTGCATGCCTGAATTTGAAATATATCTTCACTAGCCTTGTACCAACATGATGTGAACAATGACAAACTTAAAAGTTTCAGCTAAGCTTAGTCTGTATTCATTATAAAGCTGCATGATAATCATTTATGTCGATTTAATGTATATAGGTTGCTTTGTGAGAAATTCATAGAATTGTTTCTTAGTGTATTCTCTGTTGTGATGATTACATATATTGTTTGGTTTGTTGTAATTATTTCATTGAAATTATTTCATATTATGTCAAACATGATTTTGTTGAATATGTGGATAATGCTGAAAAAAGTATGTAAGAATTCTCTGGAAAAGTGACACATTTTATAGCAAAAGTGACTGGACATTAGTGGAATAGTGACACGTTTAGTGCAAAAGTGATACATATAAATTAAATATTTTGTTACAATATAATGTGTAAAATTGACACTTGTTCGTTTAAAGGCGAGGATATTAATTGAAAAGGGTTACACTTTTTAGTGCAAAAAGTGAATTGTTGTAGTGTAAGTTGTAGTGGAAAAAGTTACACATTTTAGTGTAAAAGTGGACCGTTTCTAGTGGAAAAATGACACATTATAGTGCAAAAGTTAACACATACAAGTTAAAATTCTTGATTTACATTACAATATGTACAAGTGATTTTCTATTGTTAAAAAGTGAAATATTTTTGCGCAAAAAGTTGGTTGTATTAATTGAAAAAGGTGGGAAATGTTATATTTTAAAAAACATTATTAACTAGGAGTTTTTCCAGAACTGGTAACATCAACCATACGATATCAAGATCACACGGCATATATAGAGGGCATACTAAAAAAATAAAAGAAGGATGAAACATATTGCACAAAACTGGAAGGCTCAAAAACTCACTTGAAAATTTCTTTCGCGTGCCTTAGTTCTGAAATTGTCAGCATCACGGCTGAATAATGTTACAGTATACAGAGCATATTCATTGTCCTCATGGAGCTTCTTGGAGGATCTGGGGACCTAAAACAATTAGTTCAATCAAAATGTGGAATTTCCAAATCAAAACATTTGAATAAATTTAAAAAATCACGTTAGTGAGCATAGGAGAAAATGGTAACAATGCTTGGGATTTCATTGACTCAATACGTTAATTTGGCAATAAATGGTAAGAATAATATGATTATCGGCATAACTCATAACTATATAAATATGGTAATTACCACATAAGTTGTCAGTGTCTCGTAGCTTGATAACCAATCCTTCTGAGAATACTTTGAAACAATCGCAAGGAGGGTCGTTAAGTGTTCTGAACTAACAATGTCTTGTGGCTTCACCAAATTGGAAAGATCACGAACAGCTAAGCTGCACCAAACTGGAAAGGTCACGGCCAGATACCATATATAATTAAATACTATTCTTTAAGGTCATCGTACGAATATTCCCAGTTCCAACTACCAAAATATTCTACAAGCTATCACATACCTTCCACCTTGCTTACGGTTTATGGCATTCAGTTGGCTGCGCACATTACTATACTCAGCAATACGAACCTGTGAGACAAAGTTTGCCCAGATTTGACATGTTTAGAAGCGCACCATAAAATATTTGATATAAAAAAGCACTACCACTCCTCATTCATCACT
Organism: Phtheirospermum japonicum; assembly: GCA_014905375.1. Taxonomy (NCBI): domain Eukaryota; kingdom Viridiplantae; phylum Streptophyta; class Magnoliopsida; order Lamiales; family Orobanchaceae; genus Phtheirospermum; species Phtheirospermum japonicum. The sequence goes on from BMAC01000043.1 coordinate 1,568,134, forward strand.
AGTTTATTACTTTAATGCAACTTACAATGCTTTGCAATTCCCAAAAAGACTACAGTGAAATCGGGAGAGAGGTAAGAGTTTGATCATCATATATTTAAAAGAATGGAGATGTTCCAATGTAACAGAATATTTGTAATGTTCAATGTCCAATGGTTTAATTTTAACCTAAATCAATATATACCGAAGCCAAATAAGTGTGTGTGTGTGTGTGTGTGTGTGTCTTGATTTGGGTAAGGAAACATTATAATCTTTGGAAACTTATAATAATATAAAGGGTTTGTTACAAGAAGTACCCTTGGGTTTTGACCTAGTTACCAGGAAAAAAGACAACACAGCTAAGTTTTAAATTTATAAAAATACCCCTGAAATTTTTGTCTTACATTTATCCCATTTCAAAAAAAGCCTTCACATTTATAAAAATATTACAATTAGCCCCTTAGTTTTAACAATGCATCAAACAAACACCATTGATAAAGTTTACGTCAAACCAATGTGAGTAGATATCAACTTTGGACGAGCAACCATACCTTGAGATCATCCTCGATTTTAGCGATTTGCACATGAATCCCATCCACAATCTCCCTAAGTGGTGACATTGTCGGATACTTCGCCTCATCCCACACAAACCTACACAAATCACATAGTATTTTACCAAATCCAATCCAATTACGTGTACATATTCTACAAAGGAAAAAACAATTTCAAGAACGAATAAATTAACCTTGTCAGATAAGAGTCAACAGGAACCCCATCAACAGTAAGAGAGCTACTAACAACCCCCGAAACCCTCTCCAACTCCTCAATCTGCCGTCGGATTTTGTGAGACACTCCTTCTATAAAGCTGTTTGCCTACAATCAGTCCAAAAAACTCTATATATCATCTTCTAAAAAACCTAACCGGTGTAGATAAAATTAGTTCAGAGTATTCAAACTAATCACCTTCAGTAGATCATCGCTTAGAGACAACAACGAATCCAGGGTGCCGACACGCAGATTTGGAATATTGAACTGCAAAATCCAATTAAACATGTATCATTATCTAAAATTAAATTGAAAAATACCAAAATTCGCTAAAAACAATATTAATCATCTACTTAAAAAACATAATTATTAGCTAAAAAGAAAAAAAAATTATTCTAAATTAAATTGATAAATGCCAGTAATTTCGGAATCAGATCTGCAATTTACAATGAACTCAAAAATGAATATGATAAATCAGATTACCCTGTAAAGAGGGGTGTCAAAGGATTGTTTGGAGATGGATTCTTGAAGGCGACTCCATAAGGAAGAGACGGAGGAGCCTTGACCGACGGGGAGAGATGCCACCCAGTAACGAGTCGCCATTGTAGCTAGTTTTTGGTTGATTTGATTTAATCTCAAATTACTATGAAAACAAAAACAACAAACTGAAATTTTCAAGATTGAAATTGTGTGGAAAAAAAGTAACGAGGGAAAGAGATGGAAAGAAGGTTGGGCTAATGGCGCGTCCCTTGTGCTCTGATCCGATCTTCAATCATTTCTGATTTTACAGGCTATATATTTTTCTTTTTCTCATTTTGTCACCGTTTAAGATTATGACAATTTAGTCCCTGTTATTTCTTATCATGATATGAACTCTATGGAATATTTAACGCGCAATACGATTATATCTAGATATACTGACTATACTCTAAAAACGTAGATTCGGTTAAAATCGACCGATTTGTTAGTTGTCGGTTTAAAGAACTTGATTTAATTTTAATATTAAAAATTAAATTTCAAAATTTAAATTTTTAATATTGGAATTAACTAGTCTATGTATTCTCACCGGGGAATTAAAGTTCACGTAATTATGATTTTATTTTTATTTTTTTAGAGAGTAGAAAAATTATTTTTTTAAAACTTGATTTTAATTTTAATATTAGAAATTAAAATTCAAATTTACTTTTAATATTGAAATTAACTTGACTGTGTACTCTCATAGAGAAATCAAAGTTCACGTTGTTCTTACACCTACCTTACTTACCTACGTGGATAGTGGAGAATGCTCATGTCGTTGCTTCTCGAATTGGTATCGTATTGGTCGCTCTCTTCATCTTCATCCAATTGTAGTTCTTGTTCTCGTTTTTCGACTTTGGTCCAATTATTCATTGATATTTGGTTTTTAAGATTTTTAGGCAATAAGTTAGAACGTCAATCATCAGACACAAAGCCTCTCGTGCTAAAGGCTTGTTCAGCAAAAACCGTTAAAACATGAATGTCGAGAACCTCCTTTACAATCCTAGAGAATATAGGAAATATAGTAGCCACTTTCGACCAAAATTGCACAAGATCGTTAGTGCCATCGGGTCTTTTCAAGATACTCCCCGATTCAAATGCCCCTAATTAAGTTTCTAATTCAATTGTTCGACTAGCACTAGCCCTTTGTCGTTTTCGCTTAGTATCCTCAATCAACATCATATATGGTTATAACTTGTTGAGGGTCGTTGAACAATGGTCTTACATTAGAAGTAGTGGTAGGGGAAGAGGAAGGGGAAGGCGTTAACATCACTAAAACATTGATTGTATTCATTAAAATAAGTATTTAAAGTTTACTTTGCTTGGCGAGTACAACTTATGGAGTTAGGAATCTCAATGTTCAAATTTTGTAAAAAAAAAAAAAAAAAAAGTCTTAATGCTTCATAATAAACTGAAAGCAAATTTTCTAATCCTTCGTTTCAATAATCTGGGTCTGAAATTTTTGCAATCAAAAAAATATTGGGAATGTAGAGAAAATACTTAACTCATTTGGTCAACGTGTTAGCAATGCAATCACCTAATTCAGGGGAATCGAGTAAGGAAGTACTAATAAGCAAAACTTGAATACATTGATCAAGAATAAGTGTAGAGGTAGGATAATAAATATCGGACAAAGTCACGTTTGGGTCGTTAAATTTTTTTAAAAGGGACATCATATTATAACAATCATCCCACAAGGGGAAAAAATAAATGAAATCGACATCTTGATTAACAAAAAAAACACACAATGCTTCTCTATATTCAAAAGAATCATTTAATAATTTATAAGTTGAGTTCCAAAAATTTGGTACATCAATTAAAAAAATTAGGTGCAAACTATTGATTCGGCAATTTTTCTGCCCTTTTTTGCAACCAAATCATCTTTACAGTATTAAATACTGGGCAACTTTATTTTTGAAAGTACAAAAATTCAAAATATGACAAATGCTAACTTGAGAAAAATTACTGTCAATAGAAGGTTGACAAAAAAAATTTTCAATTTCTAAACTAGTTGTATTAGCGGCGGTATTATCAAATGAAATTGAAAAAATATTACTACCTAAATGATATTCGGATAAAATTGTGGATATTTTACGCGAAATATTGACGATATGCAGACTATTAAACTCTTTATATGCAATCAAGTATTTTTGCAAAATCCAAAAATTATCAATCCAATGACAAGTAATTCCATTATAATTATTATTATCTGAGAATTCGTCTAAATATCCAAACATATCGAGATACTATGTGGCAAACTATCAAATATGGAAGTCAATTCAACTTATATTCACCAATCATGTTTTTAAAATCATGAGTAAACTTATTTCATAAATTTCTAGTTCTAGATGGGTTAAATGCACCTCTAGTATAATATTTGTAATGACTATTATACGTATGATTAAAAAGAAGACCAATAACGACAATAAATCTTGCAAGAAATTTTATATGACTACTTTCGCTATATTGAAATAAATTAGAACTTGTACCTTGACCACCAACTCCGGCGGTGGATGAAGACGAGAAGTTTATTTGTGTTTGGGAGCTATCAACACCGTATTTGTCGAAATGCTTCTTTTCCATGTGTGATATTATCGTCCCAGAGCTAGTATTATTAACGGTACCGAAGGCGTGATGTTTCTTGAAATAACTGCATTGTGCCCGAGGCTCACCCTTGATCGTCGTTTTTGTGAAATAAACCCTGAAGATGGGGGATTGGTATTCACTCGGCACCTTCTCCTTCGGTTTTCGTGGAGGCGGTGGCAGCATAGTACGGTCATCACCCCCTTCTTCCTCATCTTCATCATGATTGATATGGCTCGGCGGTTCAAATTCATCGAAGATGGGTAAATCCTCACAAAAATTGATTTGACTGTATAAGTCATAAATTTCTTGTGGTGTCATCTCATTGGGAATATAATCTCCGGTAATAGCCGAAGGTTCTCAAGGACCTCGACCTCCAACTCAACATCGACCTCGTCGAGATCCTCGAATAGCATTATTATTAAAATTATAAGAAGAGCTTGCCATAATAATATTATAAAAAAATTATATATAAAAATGAGAAAAAGAAAATTGAGTATTTATAGTATTTTTTTCATAAATTAAAAACTTGAAACTTGAGAATATAAGAGAAGAAAAAAAAGGTTAGAGATGAATTGGTGTGAAAATTGGTGTTAGAGAGGGGAAGTATTTATAGGTGTAGAAATGAATTTTTAAAAAATGAGTAAATAGTCATTGGAGACTGCCGATTTTTGGTTAACCGGTGGTTTTTTTTCCAACGTCTATATCTTGTAGCCATTGATCATCAACAACTCAAGCTGTAGATTTCAAACGACCTCAAACCGGCCGGTTTAACCATCATTTTTTTTTGTAACCGCGATATGGTTCATAAAAATTTTGAACCGCCAAAAACCAGTGGTCAATGGTTAACCGAATCGTTGATTGTAAATCAAAACCAGCGAAATCTTGGTTAACTGAAACCGATTTGACATGCCTACTAAACTATAAAGAAAATTGTTGTTAAAAGGGTAAAAAATAAGTATCAAAATATAACATTCGCAGTATGCTTCAAACTAATTAAAAGGGAAAAAACACACACAATATTTTCTTATGATTTGAGTTTGTGTAGCGATATTGATTGTTTTGAATAGTATTTCAACTAGTTAATGGAAATTTTGTGGAATCTATGACTTTTAATTGCATGCTTGTTGTTTATGGTTTTACGAAATCCTAACTATTAGGTTTTTTAATACTATTGATTAATGCGCTTGAAACCTGATTTTGGTGGTATTGAGTTGCTTGAATGTAATTCTTAGTAATTATATTGCTACCACACCCAGTAATTATAATTATTTCTGAACGAATATATGTTTCTTTTAAACTATTAGTTTTTGTTATTTTTCATGTATTTACGAAAGGTCATACCTCTGTTATAACATTCAATGCATTTGTGATTACATTACCACAATCAATACTAACATTATCAAACTCAAGCTCGTTTAACATATTTCATGTTGTTGATTCATTCCTATTTACATTTCATACAGGAAATGATCGCATTATATTGACATCACGATTAATGAACTTGTGATGGTATTATCATAACCAGTAATACAGTTATCATAAACTGTAACTCTTGCATCAACTGTTATTTTGCTAGAATCTTAAAATATTTGGATAAACTTATTATGATATTATCATAACTAGTAACACGATTACCATAACAAGTAATAGATATACATGAATTATAATTCTTGTTTTTCGATTTGTTAAGAAAAAGGTCACAACGGGGAACATTCACTAACAAATCTCCTAAAATAACAATGAAAAGGAATTCTCTCGATATCAATTCAAGTGAAGGTCTTACTAAGGAGAGACACTTGCAAAGCAAGAAGTGAATGGTTTCAAGCAGAAGATTCCTTAGAAATTCAGATTACTAAAACCTATGAAGGAATATAATATTTGTTGTTGAATATTAACATTTTTATTCTTATTATTCTTAGAAAAAAGGTTGGGTATTAAGTAAAAATCTTTGGTAAATGTTTGGGTAATATTGTTATGAATGGGGATATGCACAATTTAAGGCTGATTTTGCTGATATCAAGTGTCTTCTTGTTTATTCTTTCTCATGTCGTGATAATACCACAATTAGTAATCTAATTACCATAACCAACAATCATATTTTAAGACTCCGCAGGATATTAATATTTGTAAAACTTGAATTTATGATTTGATTTAGGTAATATGTAGTTTCAAAATTAATATCTTTGTACACATGTCATTAAATTATCACTGATGGTAATACAATTTCCAGATTAAGCAATAATACTTTCTATCTACTGCATGATGATGTTTGAGGTCGCATAATCTACATAATGAATATACTAACCCACAATATATTAATAATCTCATTTACATAATGACATTTCACGAGATATAAATCATTTGTAACATGATCCAAAAATAGTGATGCGAGAACTTTTTATATAGCATGAGTAATAATATTATCAATATTAGTAATATGTTTCACAACTTCAAAATTGTAAGAGATCAAATTCAAAGAACCTTAAAAAAGGAAAAGAAAAACCGCGTGAATTACAAAAATAATTGAATGAGTAAGGGTAAAATGATTCACAAATACTAAAACCACGAATTGTAACGATTAGTAATGATAATACCACTTTCATAATTGTAAATGAATATATATACAATGGAAAAAACTATTCTCCAATTTACTAAATAGTTGACAAGTACAAAATAGAAGAAGGCTAGTCATCATTAAAAACCTACACACGATCACTCTTATTCCTCTTAATTAAACTAAAACCAACTCCCAATGACATATTTATTCAATTTATCTCGAAAGTCATCATTAGTACTTTGAAATTGACTGACACATCTAATGTAACTATGGCACTCAATAGAAAGAAATCGCTTAGAGTTTGATTCCTGAATGTATTACCCCAAAAAACTCATCTTCATCCGCCATTGAACAACTATCATCAACCGAGCAATTACAATTAGTACTCGTTCTTCCATTATACTCATAAATCTCAACATATTGCACAACACACACACACATTGACGCACCGTCGACGCTCCGGCAGTTTGAGCGGTTATTTTCGAAATTCTATATAAAGCCGGTGGTTTTCTTCATTTTTCAAGGGCTGGGACGAGGGGGAAAGGTCCAGAACGATACAGAGCACCCTCGGTTCATGCCACCCTTCCATTCAAGCAAGATTAGCATTTAATAATTCGTAGTTCGTCATTTCCATGCCGTCCGATGTTCAAGGTCGTTTCTCGTCGCTGAAGATCGTTGGATTGCTGATGCTTTCTATAGATTATAGGTTTTTCTGCACCTTTTATTTGCTTTGTGTATTTGGCTTCAATGACCTTTGCTTTGATGTTATTATGCACTTTAAGTTTCGTTAATTTAGTCGTTTTCCTTTTATCGTTTTTCCTAGTTGTTAATTTATTTTTATTGCTTTAGTAGTTAGTTGTTAGTTCTCGTAAGATTAGATGAATGATTATGTTAATTTAGTTTTGTATTTCTTTTATTATCGATTGTGATCATGCTTGCGTTGAA
>BMAC01000043.1:1579622-1591975 GCA_014905375.1 Phtheirospermum japonicum
TTTATAATAGAGCTTATTATTAATTTTCTTCCTTAACTTTGATAATTTAATTACAACAATGTCAATACTAATTAATATTTTATAAGTTATTTCATCTTATTTTATTTAAACACTTCAATATCTTATTTTCAAAATATGAATAACTATCTTATGAATTCTAGAAACATCTTATAAAATATATCATGAGCTTATAAACACATTTAAATAAGTTTAGTCAAACACCGTGTCAGTAGAGTACAAGATAATAGAAACCATTTTATTGCCTCTGTCACTCGTGATGATGGTAGTTGCACCACATCCCTTGAGGAGGTCACCGAAGATTTTACTGCATATTATCAAAATCTTCTGGGTGTTCGTGAGGTTACGAGCGACATTGATGTGGATGTTATACGATCAGGACCAGTTATAGGGGCTGAACAGAGGGACTTACATATTGCTCTTGTTACTGAATTGTAGATTAAGGAGGCACTTACGCATATTGCTGGAGAAAAGGCACCGGGTCCGGATAGATTCTCCTCAATTTTCTTCAAGAAGAGTTGGGATATAGTTGGGCAGACCTTTACTGCGGCAGTTATGGAATTCTTTGATTCAGGTAAATTATTAAAGCAACTCAACCACACAACACTCACATTGGTTCCCAAGTCATGCTGCGAAGGTTAGTGATTATCGACCCATTGCTTGTTGAAATGTCATTTACAAATTATGTTCCAAAATCATGGCTACCGGCTCAATTTTGTTCTGGATTCTGTTATTGATGAGGCACAAGCAGCGTTTGTTAAGGGGCGAAACATGGTGGACAACATCCACCTTATGCAAGAACTTTTGAGACACTATAACATTAAACGGACTGCGCCGAGCTGCACTATTAAGATTGACTTGATGAAGGCATTCGACTCTGTTTCTTAGGATTTTCTGAAACAGGTCCTTGAGGGGCTTGAATTCCCCACTGTTATGAAATTGGGGCTGGAAACGATAGGAGAAGGAATTGAGGAGAGGAAGAACCCTAATTTGGAATAGATGGTCAAAAATACGATCTTTGGGATTGATTGTGAACAAGAAAGAGAAAAAGAGAGTTCGGGCAAAGAAGCGAGCACGGGTCAGTCAACGGGTCAAGAGATGGCTGGACAGATGCTAGACCGAATTGACTAATGGGCTGAATATGGGCTGGGCTATTTAACTCTTTAGTGCTGGGCTTTAATTAATTAAGTAGGTGGCAGTCCAAATTATTAGATATTTTATGGGTGTTTTTGTCATTTCAATCAAGTGGTCCAACCACAATTTCTCTATGTAAACCAATGGAACAGTACGCAGGATTATTAAGAATTTACATGAAATTACTTCTCTCTTTTTGATCCTCTCTCTCTACCTACCTTTCCATCTACTTCTCCCTCAAGCTTCATCTTTCAACGCAATTACAGTGCAAATTCCCTCAAATTAATTACAGAAGAATTACAATTAAATATAAAACCAGTAAACCCATAATAGTTGGTATTAGAGCAGACGATCCTCGGCATGGCAGAATTCACCCGCTTCAAAGATCTTCAGGAAGCTCAAAAATGGCTCGATCAAGTGCTGCAAAATGAGTCCCAGAAACGAGAAGCTTCAGAGTTAAAGCTGCAGGAACAAATAACAGATATTAATTCAGAAACACAAGCCAAGTCAAACATCAGATCTGCTATACATGAACAGACACAGAACATGAACAACAAGCTTGAACATCTCACTACAACCTTAGCTACCCTTCACATGCAGATCTTGAATCCAGACAGAGGAAAAAACCAAGGTGATGGAGAGCCCATTTTGGGCAGACCCTTTTATACTCCTGTGACAGAAACTGGGAACAAATTAAATACATCAAGAATGAAACCACAAATTGAGTATGCAGGTAACCACACCACAAACCCACTGCCAAAAATTGATTTCCCTCACTTTGATGGGACACAACCCAGGTCTTGGATGCTGAAATGTAATGGGTATTTTAAGTTGGTACCCTTCATGAATGTGATCCGAACTTTTGTGTTCCTTTCAAAATTAAAATCCAGTTAAGCAATGCGTGTCTACGCTTGAAAGGTTTTAAGTTCGCCCGCAAGAGAATGGGTCACTTGTAGACTGGCAAGTTAACTCGAGTCGAATCTCTCGTGGAAGACTAATCGGAAGTTGTTTTTATGTTTGTTTTTACGAACGAGAAAATAAAAAAATGCTATGCTAAACACACGGACAATGGAGTTTTGATTTGAGAACTTTTATATCTAAAAGTGACAATCTATGCTATTAGCTATTTAAAAACAAATCTTGCAAAGAAGGCGTCAATCTCTATGCAAGAACTTTAATTAAAGTTTTTAAAAGATTAATAAACGGGGGTCTAGGGCCTTGGACTAGTCTCCACAACCGCTTAGGCATTTCATCGCACACTTAGTCTACGAGTTTGGGGTTGTCAATCCCAACGTATAGATTAAATGCCCGATGATTCCAAGCGATGGTTCTAAATGATTCCTGGCACTAGACCCATGATTTCTAATCAACAACCATTGACAAACTCACTATCACAACCTCAAGACAACTACAGATCATGATTGCATAAGATAGTTTAAACAAATAACATCCAAACATCTAAACTACGATAACATGAATCAACAAATTAACAATAAGCAATTCACCAACAAATCGTTTACAAGGACTTAACCATAAATAATTCTATGAAATATCATAACATCACAAATTACTATCTAACATGATTTACCAAACTAATCAACGAGATAAAGGTTTAGAGATTACTAAATCGTGAGAAAACTCTATCACGACACTACGATGAGTCCTTGCTAAGTCCAACTATTCCGGTGATGAAATGAACCTCGCTGAATCCTGGAGGCTTGTCACGAACCTCCGTCTACAGCGGTTGTCACGAACCAATCGAACTTCCTAACGAATTTTCCGTAAGGGCTATAAGTCAAAGGTCGAGAAAGTTGTCAATTCTCTCTTCCAATGATCCAGTCTAAGGATCCAAAGGGGATCCGAAAGCTCTCCCGTCGAAAAAGTCCCCCTTCTCTACGAAATTCTGAGTTTTAAAGGCTTCAAAAACCATTTTGTAACTGTCGAATCCCGAAAATCTGCATTTGTAACATATACGTCCGATCGAACACTGGTCTTATCCGATCGGACGAAAGTGTCTGTCCGTAAGTCCGATCAGTGTGTCAGTCTATCTGGCGGGTATGTGTTTCGTCAATCAGTCCGATTGGAGATTCAAGACATCCGATCGGACCAGTGTTCTTTTGGCTGTTTTGAGCGCTAAATCCTTTGTCTTCATCTCTCGGTTTTGCCAAGTGACTCAGCTGTAAGAGGAAAACAAGAAAAATGGTCCAAAATGACCAGTTATTGGATGGAAAGTCGAAAAGTTAAGCAAAAGGCAAAAGAATGCAAAAACATGCAAAATAGCTTATTCTTAACCTAAGAAGACGGTAAAAAAACAAACATGACTCAAAATATCTAAAGATTCATGACAAATACGTACGAATCAGAATGATGCACAGAAGGTCACACTGACTGCCATGCATTTTGAAGGGAAAGCAGCCCAGTGGTACAAAAACTTTGGAATTAATCAGACTGACTTATCTTGGGCTCAATTTTTAGATATCATTTCTGCCAGGTTTGAACAACTCAAGGAAACTAAAATCATAGCAGAATTTCATAAACTCAAGCACACAGGCTTTTACATGGAATATGTGGAGAAATTTGAGGAGCTCAGGGCATGTATGTTGATGATTAATCAAGGGTATTCAGATGAGTATTTTATAGCTAGTTTTATCAGTGGTTTATCTGAAGATGTGCAGGCTTTTATTATAATGTTTGAACCTACTACACTGCAGCAGGCAATATATTTGGGCAGAAATCAATTGATTACCTTAGATGCTATCACAAGGAAGTTGAAGGGGAACACCAGATATGCCAGTTCACCAAACCCTAAGAGTACAGACTCTTCAACACATGGGAAAACATTTAATAACCACAACCAGAGACCTCCTACCATACTTTTGACCTTAAGTGAGATGGCCTCTAGGAGGAAGAGAGGACTATGTTACAATTATGATGAAAAGTTCATACCAGGCCACAGATGTAAGAACAGGATTAGCTATATGATTATGACTGGGGAGGAAGAACTAACTTACCTGCAAGCTGAAGATGGGGATTACACTGATTCCCCAGACAACATGGATGTCGTACAGATGTCTGTTAATGCCATTTCAGGGGAGGATGGAGTTACCACTATGAGGGTATGTGGACAACAAAAGGGGCAGAAACTACATATACTAATTGATCCAGGGAGCACCCTAAGCTTCATTCAAGAAAGGACTGCCAAACAGTTAGGTTGCAACCTCAGTTCAGCTAAACCCCTACTTGTGAAGGTAGCTAATGGACGGAAAATGGTGAGTAATCAGTGTGTGAAGGGTTTTAGTTGGGAAATGCAGGGACACCAGTTCACCTACTCCCTGAGGGTGCTACAGAATGAGGGGTGTGACCTCATCCTAGGAGGAGATAGGCTCAAGTCTTGTACCCCTATAGAATTAGACTATGCTAAGATGGATTTTACAGTGACTCTCAAGGGTAAAAGAGTAAGGATCCAGGCTATTACATCTACAGCAGACTGCAAGTTCATTTCTGGCCATTCACTATACAAGTTGATACATGAGGAACAATGTACTTAAATTGAGGAGGTCTATTGGGTAACCATAGCCAATGCAGAACATTGGGAAGTGATTAGCACTAATTTGTCTTGATTTTAGTAGGTATTTTAGTTTATTTTTCTTATTATTTTTGGTATAAGTTGGGTAGTTTGAGCTTAATTTCGTACATTTGTACTTCCAGCTTATTTTACCGCTTTTTGATCTAAATTGATGCAAATAAGTGATTATTTGTTGTTTTTCACTTTATAGCTAAGTACCCGGAAGAGTTCAGCATGTAAAGGATGAAGTATGATGATTGAGAGGCAAAAATTGAGCTTTCCGGCGAAGAAGTAGCAAGAATTTGAAGCTACCGATTTTCTATAATGGTTATGCTACTGGAACCATTATAGTATCGTTGAAGCTAACGGTGCACTAGCGATGACCACTAACCGCTAGTAGCTACCGCTATCTATAACGGTTACTCTCACCGCTACCTAGAACTGTTGTCGAAGAGCAGCAGTGCAAAATTGATGAACAAGCGGGAGCTATCTATAACGGTTACTCTGACCGCTACCTTATCGTTAATGCTAACGCTAAGATTGGACAGAGGCATTAGCGATAGCTTTAGCGGTAGCTACTGTAACGATTCTTACCGTTACCTTACCGTTAGTAGGCCCAGAAATGCGTTTTTAGTGTTTCTTGCTGCCCAAGACTTCCCACAACTACAAATACCCTATGTATTTTGGATTTTTACATACATTATCATAATCCTAGGGTTTCTAAGGCCTTTTAGGGGCTGACAACCCCAACGAGTGCCGTTTATTTTCTTAGTTACTCTTCAAATTTCTTAGTTTTAAATCTCTAGTTTTTAGCATTAGTTTAAATTAGCTCCTAGATAGTTTAGATTAATTTAGATTCAAGATTTCTTCACCAAAACACTGCGGTTCGTCTTAGTTTAATAGTAAGTAATTATTATCTTTGCCTTTTAATTTAGTGTCATATTTTCAATTAGTTTAATTAATTATTACTTCCATGACGAATCGTGATTGTGATTTTGTTGGGTTTATTATGTTGATTTGTTTTTGCTAGATCTTATGGGTCTAGAGCTTAGATTCGTTGTGAACTATCAATTGGATTTTCCCAAGAGGTCGTGGAGACGAATCGAAACTCTAGAACCCTAGTTTTCTTAAATCGTTTTAAGGTCTTTTAATTATTTTGCTCTTAATTTAAATAATCTTTAGTTTTATTTAATTAGTTCTTAGTTTAAATAGTTATAGATTTAATTAATTAGTTCACAGTTTAAATAATTTCTAGATTTAATTTATTGCTCTTATATTAATTAATCTCTAGTTCTTAAAACAATCAAGCAAAAACCCCTTTGTCCGCGTGTTTAGATTAATTTTATTTTTCTTTTATTATTCGTTAAATCAAACACAAAATGAACTTTCGAATCTAGTCTTCCTCGAGAAACCGACTCGGTTTAACTTACCAACCTATATGAGAACTCGTACTCTTGCGAGCAAGCTTTTTAAAACTGAAAAATTTAATAAAGTAGGTACAAAAAGTTCAAATCAAAATTTTGGCACCGTTACCGGGGAAGGCTAAAGGTTGTGATTTTTGTGTTTGCTCTTTGTAACCTTATCTTTGTTTTTACTTGTTTCGTTTATCTTTCGTATTTGTTTGTGATTTTTCTTTTTGTTCATTTTTATTATCTTCCGCTGGTACGTTTAATCTTGTGCGTTGAGTGTTGTGTATGCAAGGTACATCTCTCGACACCTAGGTTCAACGAGCCAAAAAAAAGAAAAAAAATTAAAAAAGGTGAATGTTTGAATACGGTATAACGTCCGATTGGCGTGGCTTTCGACCGGCCATTCCATTAAGCACCGCAATGCGAAATTACTATCCTGAAGAGTACGACCAAAAGTACCTCCCAGTTTTTCATGGGCTTCGGAGCGAGGATCCGCTAAGATTCATCCAAAAGTACGAGGACATCACCTAGAATTCCCCTCTTCTCGGGCTTACTAGAGATCAAGTAAGGATGTGACTTTTCCCTTTCACACTAAAGGATCGTGCAAAGAAATGGTTAGGAAAATTAGAGCCTAATTCCTTGCAAACGTGGGAGGAAGTATACGATCGGTTCATGTGGGCGTTCTACTTACCTAATGAAGTATGTGATCATTGTGGTGCCCAAGGACATTTGGAAAATGTTTACACAGTGATATTTTATGAAGACCCACTTGAGGAAGTTATCGCCATCCATAATTATCCGAGTTACGACCCTTATGCCTCTCCTGACTCAATTTCCTACTACCCGAGCTATGGAGAATATACCCCACCTATTCCAGATGATTCGGACGAGGAGTTCAAGGCGTGGAAGCAAGACCTATCTAAGACTATGGAGAATTTCAAGACAATGCTTGGTCAAATAATGGCTTCTTTAGCAAAAAGGTCGGACGAGATGGACGAACCTCCAAGTCAACCGGAGATGACGATTTTTGATGTGATTGAGCCCGCCTTGGATGTTGAGGATTTGAGCTTGAACGATCGTTTGGGAGATACATGTGAGGAGGAGGATATTGAGAAATTGGTTGAAATTGCTTCCCCTATGCTAATCAATGAGACCTTAGATGAGAATGTGGAGATATTTCCGTTGGAGCTTAATATGGATCTTACGAATTCGAGTTCTCACGATTTTTATGCGGATGATGAGATGGAGCCGAATTCGAAAGAGACGTGTACGGAGGATGAGATTTGGGATATGGTGGAAATCGCCCCTTTTGTGCTTTTTGAGGATTTCATGGATGATGATGATGAGGTATTGCCATTGGAGAACCAACACGACGTTGAAGATTCGAGCCTACCCAAGCACGATGAGAATGGAGGTGTTGCAATGCTCAATTTAGAAAATGGTGAGACTGTTGGACCTCATTTCGTTCCACCCGAACCGTTGTGGAATCTTAATCTTGAAGCGGTGGAAGAATTATTGGAGGGAGATGAGATTATTGAGCCTCATACTGTGCCACCCGAAGCTTTTCTCGATATTGAGATGGAGGTGATGGACGTGTTAGTTGAGAAGAATTCCAATTCCCCTCCCATATGCCCGAATATAGATTTGAATATTTTTAAAGTTGTTGAGGGGGATATCAATGAAGTAAAGGAGTTCGGGATGTTCAAAGGATTTGCCATTTGTGCGACGGACTTCTTAATTTTTCCCAAGGTCGATGATCGCCCCATGCCCCGATTGATTTTTGATGTGTTCGTAGTAATCGATTACTCGCTTTCTCGACCTCCAAAGTGAGCTGAGGCTTTTATTTTTCTATGAATTGCTTTCCGTGCTGGCCTTGGAGATTTTAATCGTCCAATCCTACTATTGGAGAACACTAAGGCTTGGCACGATCGTCATTTGTTTTTGGATCCGGGATAGCATCGTTCGTAGAAGGCGTCAAGCTTTCGACGTTAAACAAGCGCTTCTTAGGAGACAACCCAAGTGATTGATTTCTTTCTTTCCTTAGCTTTTATTTTTATTTTCTTTTATTTATTAGCTGTGTCTTTGTTGTGGTACGTTTATGCGGTGTTGATGTGCAGAAAAAGTTGAGAAATTCGCCAAAACTGGAGACTTAGCGGTTAACTAGCGGTAATCCCTGCCGCTAGCAGTACCATTAGCAATCTCACCCGGGCGTTAACGACGAGTTCAACCGCTAAACTGGACGCTAGAAAGTAATAGGGAAAGGCTAACAATTTACTTAGCGGTGGCACTGACCGCTACCATTGCACAGAGAACTTAACGGTTGTCCTTACCGCTAAGGCAACCGCTAGCATGGTCAAATCTGCAAAACTGTGGAAAAGAAAAATCGAGCTTCAATTTTTGGTCGTTAATCAAGACATTTCTAATCACGCGATTCGAGGCGAATGATGGTTGCACATAGTTTTTTGGAGAAGCTCGACTATTTTCAGGGACGTTTTCTTATTCCCTTTCTCCCTTGCTTTTATCTTCTTATACTCGTTTATGGCAATCAGGGAATTGTCGAGTTTTTAGAGGGGGGGATGGTTGAGTGTGATTTATAGTTGAAAAATGTGCAAGATTTCAAAATTGAAGTGCTAAATTTTAAACGTGATTGATTATTACGCGATATTGTGTTTGTATGACTTGTCTGTCGAAGTTAACTAAATTTGATTTGAGGTTCTTGTCTTTGAGCGTGTATAAGTGCAAAATTTTTCAAAATTTTTATTTATATCCTCCATTTTGTTAATAGTGTTAACTATTAATGATGAGGTGTCAAAAGGAGAGCATTCTGGGGCTGATGTGGACCAATTAAAATCCTCCAAAAATGACGTGTCGGACTGTGGTTCATAGGGGGTCTATTTTGGGAGGAGGCCAAAATTTTGACCAGGTATAAATAATAATTTTATTTATTTATTTATGTTAATATCACAAAAACTAGGTTAATCCTCTAAAGCGTCGCTCCTTTTTTTTTCTTTTACATTTCTGCTCTTAGCCCGTCGAACAAATCCTCTAAGCGCCGCTCCCTTTTTTTCATTTCTGCTCTCAGCCCGTCGAACAACAGATCTCGGTAATTCCAGGTCGGTTTTTATCTTACTTTACATTCTATTTTTTATTTTTCGAAGGTCTGTTCTATGGTTTTCTGAGATCTGATATATGTTTGTATGTAATTCTATCAATCTGATATTTTTTGATCTAAATCTTTTTTTTGAGATCCGAAACCACACCCACTTTTTTTCTTCTTCAAAAACTCATCAACCCGGATTGATTTTTTTTCTTTGAATCTTTTCGTGAATTTCAGAATTGTTTCTTCTGAGCCGAAAATATGTTCAACTAATTCCGGTTATGTAATTAGACTAATTGTGAGTATTTTTTTTAATCTTTTTTTAAATTTATTCGATTCCGTTTTTTTTGATATCTGCCCAATTTTGAACATATTGTAGATGTGTAATATATAGATCTAGAAATTTTAAGATTCGATCCGTATTTTTTAGCAAATCTCTACATAAATTATTATGAAAATAAATTCAGAATTATGTTTTTCATTTTTTGGAAAATATAGATTTGTTTTTCGGAAATTGTATTTATAATTCTGTATTTCAGAGCTGCCACACGCGGCATCGGAGCCAGCGGCAGAGCTAGGCCGGAAGCGGTGAATTTGTGGAGGAGGCGTAGTTTGGACGCGCGAGCGAGGCAGGCTTCGGCTTCGAGCCAGAGTGTAGGTTTTGATATATGTGGACAGATGGCGAATAAATAATTTATCAAAAAATTCTACATTTGTTTTATTTATTTTTAATTTTATTGATCAAATGGCAATATCTCTGGAACGTGATATTAAAAATTAAAATAGTTGTTTAGATTGTTTTCTGGATTTCTATTGCCAGAGTGTAGTTTTGATATTTTAACTTTTATTGTTAGGCGTCAGTGATGTTTTGATGTTTTTGGAATTTCATAAAATCCTTATCATATTTGAAGATTTGTTGCAGATGACATTAAACTACTAAGCTCACTGAACAAGGAGGATATGAAGAAAATCTGTGGGGAAAATTCTTTAGAGTGGATATCATCTCCTTTTTTGAGCAGGTTAGAATATTTGTTTATAGTTTTGCTAATTGGTTTGAGGCATTGTGGGTATATGTTTGGCGTAGATATCTAATGCTGATGATGATCATTATTTGTTTGGTCGGATATATGTCATTTGAAGGTTTCGGTTTTCAAATCTTTTCTTGGAAAAATATTTGTCCTCTGATTTGGGAAGACTACAAGAATATGGAGTTTACGTCTCATGTAGTACCACTCTCTTGTGGCAGTACTTATATTAGTACATACTTTTATATATTTCTTTTGTATTTTACAAAAGCATAATACAATACTACATATGACTAATTTTATTTTTCAATGGAATCTATATATCTAAATCTAACTAGGTTATTGATGAAGCTATGCGTTGTGGAAATTTGGTTAAGTTTATGCACAGGAAAGCTCTCAAGGATATTAAGTTCAAAGGTTCAATTTTATTATTTTTTATTTATTATTTTTTCCCAAATGTAAATATTTCTTATTAAATGATGATATTCTGTTTGCAGAATATGTAATTCCTGAGGGGTGGCAAGTCCTCCCAATTATCTTAGCTGCACATCTTGATCCAACCCTCCATGAAAATCCCTCCGAGTTTAACCCATGGAGATGGGCTGCAAGTATTTTTCCATGCATTCGCTTATTGTTGATAAAGAATTAAAATTCTGATATTTCTAAAATGATTTTTTTTATATTCATGTTGTATTATAGGATCTAGCAACAAGCAGAAAAGTGACGCCTTATGGTGGTGGACTGAGAATTTGTCCCGGAGCAGAAAGGGTTAATTTCATTTTTGGTACATTATGTTGGCCATTTTCCAGAAAAGGTACGTCATGTTGGCCAGCATCAAACTACATACATTATGTTGGCAAATTCATCAAATTTAGTARAAAAAAAGCCCAATCGGGCCCTGTTGCCTACGTGGCATGATCTAAACATTTACTATCATTTTCTATTTAAAAATAAAATTAAAAATAAAGATAAAATAAGTGAATCCCTAATTTACCCTCGTACACTGCTTGGGCCTACAGGTGTCCGTTCATTTTTCCCACACTTGGTAATCTGCAAAATTTCACTGTCCCGTCCTCAACCCTAAATCTGCGAAATTTCYCCCAAAATTCCAGTGCAAGAACCCTAAATCTGCAAAATTTCACCCAAAATTCCAGTGCAAGAAGATAATTGAAATATACAATCCATTTGTCTTTGTGATTCGGACGCGAACATGAGGCGTAGAGATCCYGATAAGAATCACAGGCCCCCACCCAGATACAGTAAGTTTGCGATTTTTTACATAAATTCGGTTGATTGTTCTTTATTGTAAGAGTCCTTGATTATTGTGATATATGTAGGTTAAAGTAGGTTTTTTTTGTCCGATTTTGTTGTTGGTATGCGTCAATGAGTTATTTATTGTGATACATGTCTAGTAAAGTAGGGTTTCTGAATTTTTGTGGTTGTTGGTATAGTATTGCATTCTTTATTGATCTGAAAGCATATTTTTGTGGGTCAGCATTGGTCTTACCATTTTTTTTATTGTTCTGTATAAAGTGCATATGACATGTAGGGCCATAAAAGAATCTTCTTCTTATTATATGATTTTTGTCAATAAATCCRTATCTGAAGCATTATTTCCTTTCCTTTATTTGCTTTGCAGACAGTACAACCAAATTACTCACTATAAGTCTTCACTATGGGGGTGTTTTTGATGTGGGAGAATTTTCAGCATATCTAGGGGGGTCTGAAATTATGCTTGACTTTTGTGAACTAGATAGTGTTAGCATTTCTCAGTTTACAAAGTTGTTAGAGGTTGAAGGTGTCAAATTACCTATGAGACTGTATTACAAAATAAACGGTGGTGGTTTTGTGTTAATTAAGACAGAATCTGATTTACATAAGCTATGTGTAGATAGCCTAGATTCTCTAAGGGAGGTTAACCTATATATTGAGGGCTGTGAGGGTTGTGTTGATGGGCTGGATGGGAAGGGTGTTGTTGATGGGTTGGATGGGGAGGGTGGTGGGCTGGATGATGAGGGTGATGGGCTGGATGTGGAGGGTGTTGTTGATGGGCTGGATGGGGAGGGTCATGGGCTAGCTGGGGAGGGTGTTGTTGATGGGCTAGA
>BMAC01000043.1:1594345-1616131 GCA_014905375.1 Phtheirospermum japonicum
TAAATAACCCTATTTTTGTTTTTTTTTTCAAATTACTATTATTAACCCTAATAATCTATGGAATTTGTTTTCAACCAAAGGATGCAGATATGGCCACTGAGATACCAACACAAGACAGTGTGGTTGGGGACATACATGCCAAAGCTACAAAGAAAAATGTAACTATAGTAGTCAAACCCTAATTTCATTTTATTTTTTTATATTTGTAAAATCTGATACTTTAATTTATCCTAATGCTTTAATTTTCAAACTAAAGTAGTCAAACCCTAATTTCATTTTATTTTTTATATTTGTAAAATCTGATACTTTGTTTTTTATTTCAGTTGCTACAAGGCATCAAGGGCCCAACTATGCACCAGCAGTTGTTACAAGGCAAGGAATACTGGCGGTGTCAAAATTATTGAACCTCCTGTTGTTGGCCAATTCATACCTAGCCAGGAGAGTTGCATTACAAAAAGGGACACCTTGCTGGAACAAATATTCAGTGAAAGTGGACAGAAGTATAGTTCTATTTCCAGCTTGATTGCCACTCTAAACCCTAAGACAAAGCACCCTGGTGATCAAGATTGGAAAGGGAAAGAGCCTATGTGAATTGACTGTTTTATGTAACTGGAGTATAAGACAATCTTTATTTTTGTGTAATGGGGTGATTCTGTTTTTTAAGATTGACAATCTTCTTTTGATGAAACTGTGGGAGGACAGTTGCTAGTTTATGTCAGTTTGGATAGATTGACAATCTTAAACTATAATTTATGGTTGTTTAGATATGTGGTGTGTAATATTTTGTAATTGGTTTTTGTAATGTCTTTTATCACTTGTTTGAATTGGTATTTTATTACTTGTTTGGGAAACTGTAATGTGTAATGTTTTGTAATTGGTATTTGTAATGTCTTTGATTACTTATTTGTAATGTGTAATGTTTTGTCATGGATATGAGAAATTGGAAATTAGGACAAATGAAGGATTTTGGAAGGGGTCAAAGGCTAATTGTGTATATTTTTTTTGTGTGTGTGTTCAAACATGCTACTATATAAAAAAACCTGCTAAAGTAAATTTATCTTCCATTTATACAACCTACTTCAACAACCTGCTTCAACATCCAGCTTCAACAAATTTATCCTGCTTCAACAAACAGTTCATACATCACATACCAACTATTGAACAACCTGCTAATTTTTTTTTTTTACCTATGATTTTCACATGAAACAAAACCAATATTGCAACAAGTACATGGTAAACATCTTTTTGTATTAAATCAAAATATGCAACTTCATTCCAAATAATCCCTTCAAGTAAATTTACAAAACTAATAAAACTGAAAATTTACAAGAAGATTAAATTACTCCTGAGTGCCTAAATGAGACCAAACCAAAAGACACTACACATCATCATCTTCAATTTCCTCTTCCTTTTCTTTTTCATCTTCTTCCTTCACTTCTTTCTCTGATTCATCATTCACATCAGCTTCTTCACTTCTTTCTCAGAAGAGTCATCTGCTTCTTGCTCATCTTCAACGTAATTATACTCCTCCATTGCTTTTTCATATTCTGCTTTAAGCTCTGCAGCCTTATCAATGAATTTTTTGCCTATAATAGTTCAATGGCCTAAGATAGTTCAAACATGCTTCCATATAAACATCCTGCTTCAACAAATTTAACAACCTTACACATGATCCATTACATTAAACACCCTTACATTATGAAATTACATGAAATTAAACTTACGCTAAAATGGCCTAAATAAAAACATTCACTACATAAATATTAAAATGGCCTAAATTACGCTAAAATAATTGCATAGAAGATTAAAAAAACCCTGCATTAAAAGGGCTACACATAATTAAACTTGGTAAATTACATTAAAACAATTCATCGCAGATTTTAGATGACACCAGCAAACACATTTTTCAATTGGACTGCTCAATCACTTTTGCAACCACATCATTAGAAGAATCACCCACGAGATTACAAGCCATAATTGTACCTTCTTCTTCTTTCCAGTTACAATTTCCATTTCGGCATCATATTTCTCCTTCAGCTTATTAACTTCAACTATATGTTTCTCCTCCATGGACTTTATGTCGGCCAAAAGCTCTGCGATTTTACGAGATGATAAGGGATCATCCCAATTGAAAAAATTGCAACCACCATTATTCCAATTCCTGCAACCGTGGAATCTTTTACCCGGATTCCGTTTTGTTCCAGATGTTCGTAGCTCGGCCTTCTCGTTGCAGTAACATTGGAAATAAGAAGAAGAAGCTGGATAAGAAGAAGCGGATGATTGGGACGATGAAGACATGGAGATCTTTTTTTTTTTCTTGACCTAACCGTAGTGAAATTAGAAGAAGGATTGGGACGAGGGTTCATATGTTGTGAATAATCCAGCAGTGTACGAGGGTAAATTAGGGATTCACTTATTTTATCTTTATTTTTAATTTTATTTTTAAATAGAAAATGATAGTAAATGTTTAGATCATGCCACGTAGGCAACAGGGCCCGATTGGGCTTTTTTTGTACTAAATTTGATGAATTTGCCAACATAATGTATGTAGTTTGATGCTGGCCAACATGACGTACCTTTTCTGGAAAATGGCCAACATAATGTACCAAAAATGAAATTAACCCGAGCAGAAATTGGGAAACTAGGGAAACTGGAGACTGCATTTTTTCTACACCATTTTGTCATTAATTTTAGGTAATATTTCTATTCACAAGCGCGCACAAACACACACATATATATGAGGAGGTTGTAATGAGAAGTGAACCTAACGTCTAATATATCATCACAAATTATATTAATCTAGATTTTTGATTTTTTTAAATATCATAACTTTTTTGTTTGTTATTAATTTTAAATAAAAATATATAACAATTGTCTTTTCGAGATTTACGATTTGAGATAAATATTTTATTTTTAAAGATATTAAAAAAGTCTTAGTGCAATTTTAGTATATTAACAATGATTGTTTTTTTAATTTTTTGTATAATATGAGTAATTTTGTTTTATACTACCTGTAGTGCTTTTATTATAAAATTATAGTGCTATTGTAAACATTTATTATAAAATAGTATTTTACTATATATCATCAGTTCTTTTATTTCAATTCAGAGTATAAGAAACATAAACACCCTTTCCGCCCATATAATTGAGTTAATCTAATAACACAATATAAATAATCATATTTTTGTCGACCTCATTCAATTATGTGGTGTTAGATTTGTCTTTAGGTTCACATATAAGGTGATGGTTCGCCACAATACATATAAAATCGGTTCTAAACTACGAATGTATATTGTTAGTCTTCTGCCTATCATTCTAACTCCATTAAATGTTACCGGAATTGGTGAAACTGGATTGTTTCCTGATTTTCTGCCGTTGATACTGTTTGGGAGGTAAATCAGATGAGATAATGCAATTTAGAACAAGCTGAGTAAAACTGAAAGTGCTCTCCCATTGTAAACCGGAGGTTTGGTAATCTATTTGCTGCCGTTGTATGAAATAATTCTCTTGATTCAGTCATGTGTTTTCAACTATAAATTATTCTACTTTAGTTTTTAACTCACTTTTAACTTTTGATTCTTTATTTCTTTACAGAGATACATGGTTCTATTGAGGAAAACTTTTATTTTTGATATCAATTGTTTGTTATTTTTTTAAAGTTGACTTTTAGATTTTTTTAATGTAATTTGCGACATTGCTCGAAAATATTTTGACGGTATAGTTCTCACTTCCTGGACTTTGTGAAATACACTAGGTAGTTCTTGGAAGGTGCATCTCCAATGTGAAGAT
The DNA here is from genome assembly GCA_014905375.1 of Phtheirospermum japonicum. Taxonomy (NCBI): domain Eukaryota; kingdom Viridiplantae; phylum Streptophyta; class Magnoliopsida; order Lamiales; family Orobanchaceae; genus Phtheirospermum; species Phtheirospermum japonicum. Next base: position 1,598,135 of record BMAC01000043.1, read on the forward strand.
GGAAAGGCTCTCTAATTACTCTTAAATATCCAAAACAATAATTGGAATACAATTGTGTTTAGTTCTATAAAACTTGAATTTTAATTTTTAATATTCTTTTACAGAAATGTTTATTTCATAAATTGATTGCGTGAGTTTGTTGTTGATATAAGTTTAACAAAGTATATTATAAAATCGTAATATACCTTCAGATCAACCTGTTTGGATCCCCCTTTTTATGTGTATGAAATGCTACCAATGGCATGGAGCGTAAGAAGAAACGGGCTAAGAAAATTGTGGCAAAAAGACAAGCTAAGGTATTCCCATGCATATGCAGATTCCATTTTTGATTAATGGTATTTTGTTAATATCTAAGTATTATTGCATATTGATTTCAGGTACAGTAAACAGCTTCGAAATACTACGATGTGATGCAGTTCGCAATTAACAACAAAGCGGACTACAGCGAGCAGATGCTTGGTGGTTTTGCGTCCCGGTTTTATCCATCTTATTTGGGGTTCAATATAATTAATTAACACCATTTATTTATTTTGTTATAGTATTCAAAACAAACAAATTAAACATGTTTGGTTTGATATTAATTAGTTTGATTGATGGAGAGTTTTGTTTGGTGTTACTGCAGAATGAGTTGTTATGGGAGTAGCATGGCTGTACAAAGCCACTAAATTGGATTTTTATAGAAATTTTATTCATGCACATGATGATAATGATTTGCAGAATTTCCAGCCGGGACAACAAAGGCAGATGTAGATGCAAGATCAAATTGTCAAGTATATGGCCAAAATGCGGGCCCAGGCCCAGTTTTTTCATCCGCCGCCATCCCTCACCCCTAACCTCATATGCATTTTGTTGTTTATACTTTAGAGTAAATTTGTCTTGGTTTGTTTTTATTATGCGGATGTTATGCTCTTCCTATGAACTTATAAATTATAATTGTTTGGTAGTGATTTGGATATATTTTTTGTTTTTTTTATTAATTGATTGAATCACTTTCATGATAAAAAAAAATTTTTAAAACGATGTTTTTTTAGAACATAACTTACGTGCAATCAAATTCTTGAAGCTGTGAAGGAGCTTATGTGGTAAATCTATAATTAAAGTGATTCTTTGAGAATGTTTGTGTGTATTCTTTATCCTAAAAATATAAGCACCAAAATTCGTAAATCTCTGAATATCTTTTATTTCCATTTATTAGCATCAATTATTATTTAACTTCACTTTTGGACTAATCTTTTATTATATACGAATTTTTTTATGGTAAATTGACTTATATCATAAATAATAATATAATATGCTATCAATTATGAAAAGATAATTATTGAGAAATTAATTAAGAAATAAAATAAGCGTCATCTTCACAGTTATGTTCGAAAAATATTAATTACATAGAAAGGAAGTTTGAATATGAAAACAATAATGTGATATGTTATTTTACGAAACAAACCATTCTTCCTTACCTTTCCTTACCTTAAACTCAATTGGTTATTTCCAGTTTTACACAACAAAGTATTTATAAATACTTAGAAATCAGATTCCCTAATTCATATGTATGATTTATTTTTATCAATTCTAAAACCTATCAAACAATTAAAAGTCAGTGAAAATAGTACAGCGATTCTACGTTTAAAAAAAATGAATGATGATCACAACCTAAAAATGTACTTTTATTTTCGTAATTGATTTAACATCAACTATGTAAATATAAAATCTTAAATAAATTTAAGATGAATTCATTATTTATTTTAAGAAATTATTCTTAGTTTACGTAGCTTTTGAAGTAATTATTGTATATGTAACCAATTATTATCCTAAAATACTAAGCACCAAAATTCGTAAATCTCTATATCTTTTATTTTCATCAATTATGTAAGCACTATATTCGTATCCCTTAAATTAGCAATGGATTTCAGGCCTTATATTCCCGAAAATTAGTTGGATATATATGGCACTATGTAAGCACGTTTTTTTTTCTTTTTCTTTGTTGGAGAAAATGCCAGTATGGACCATCTTTTGTAACTAAAGAATTTCAATTATACATTTGAAATGTTTATTTATTCCAGATATATGAGGCTAAAATCATGGGCAATTTTCTTTTCATTGATTAAGATATAAATTAGAATATTATTTTCATTTTTTTACTTTTTCTTAAAAGTATTTTCAATCTATTTTTTTATCCTAAATATTATCTCTTCTACAACTAATTTTAAATTTTAATTAATTTATATTCTTCATTCTCTCACTATCCATATGTCACAAGTTCGTTCAATTATAAAATCCTAGGAAAACAGAGACTTCATCCATATTCTAATTTAAACAACATAACCAATATATTTGTATTTTTACACAAGGTCAACTCCAAACTAACATCAAATGAATATTGAGTTTTTGAAACATTCTTAGAATGACATAAGATCACTTTCAATATGAATAGCTGCTAAATAACGCATTTTCTGAACCGGAAAGTCTGTATCGACTAAGAACCTAATCTACAAAGGGGTTGACCTCAGAAAGATTGTTTCAAATAAACTACTAATATTCATTTTATGGTTGATGTAAACATTTATACATTTACCACTTTTATTCATTAACAGCCATTATTTGCAACCAAATGGAAAAAAATGACTTATTTTGGCTCAGATCTGTGTAGATTAATTACCATGTCCTAATGCATATAATATTAGCAGGCCATGTGATGATAATTGTTTCCTCTCAAGATCTCATCACCCAAATATGTTATCAATTTGATATTATGTATTAATTAATATAATTAATACCACCATAGCATCTTACGGAGAAAACAGATTTCTTGAAATATACCTATAAAAGCCGCATATACGGATTATATGGTGCATTAAATCCTCCATTTTGTTAATAGTGTTAACTATTAATGATGAGGTGTCGCAATAAGAGTAATCCGGGGCTGAGGTGTACCAATCAAAATAAGCCAAAAATGACGTGTCGGGCCGTGGTTAATAGGGGGTCTATTTTGGGAGGAGGCCAAATTTTGACTAGGTATAAATAACAACTTTTTACCTATTTGAATTATTAATAAAAAAAAACTAGGGTCTGGGATACAACCACCGGCTCAATTCTCAGCTCTCCTTTTGTTTTTTTCATCTGCATCCAGCCGTTAACCTTCAAATGTTTAGTTTTCATCTTTCAATTTGAAAGAGATTTCATCCACAAATGTGTCAGAATTCATTGTTTCTAAATAGATTTTGGTTAACTCAAAGTTGATTTTTCAATATTTAACATAGATCTGAATATCCCAATATTCAAATCTCGATTATTTTAAATTTTCAAATTATTATAAAATATCCCCTTTACATATTTAAAAGGCTTTTTTCGATCAATTTTTCTCCAATACTAAAAAAGCTGCCCGTGTAATACGTTTTTTTTTTTTTTTTGATAATTTATCTTGATTAATTTTACATATATTTTATCTTTTTTATACTTGCCCGCGAAAATCGCGATTTTATAATTTTTGGTAATTAAAATAAAATTTGTTTGTTCAAATCGACTATTTTGTCAGCGTACACGGTGTGTTTCTTTCAAGTGACATGATCTAATTTAATTACAACTTTACGATGAGATAACTTATGTAAATATGATATATTATGTAAATAATGAAACTATTTTTTACTTTACGATGAAATGATATAAGATAACTATGTAAATATAATGTGTTATGTAACCCATGAAACTATTTTTTAGTTGTGATTTATTTGGTTGGATGACTTAAAATACATTGTTTTAAAGAAAAAGAATTAACTCTTTATTGGTAATCTATTTTGACTAAATGTTAATTGATACGTGGGAATTTGCTTAAAAATGTGTATGTCATTTAAAAATAACATTAATTTTTTTAATGGTAATTTTGTTTATTTAATATTTTATAATATTATCTAGCAAGTTTTGCGATCTAATTTATTTATTGTTTATCTTTCAATATTGATGGATTAATTATTGCTTAAAAATGTGTATGTGATATAAAAACAACATTAATTTTTAATGGTATTTTTGTTTATTTAATATTTCATAATATTATCTAGCAAGTTTTGTTAGATAATTTATTTATTATTTATCTTTTAATATTGAAATTGGATTAATTATTTATTTCCAATTTGAACAGATAATTTATTTATTTTTTCTTTCTTGAAAGTGAAATCCTTCTTAAGCCTCAATATAAATAAGATTTTAATATTAGTTATTTTTTCTTTTTGCATCATCGCTACTGTCAGGAAGTATTTCAAGACCAGAATATGTTTGGGAAAAGACGTGGCAATTTCTGGCGGACAACATCCTACAGAGACAACGCAAAAATCTTGAGATAGATGGTATTTATTATTTGTGAGTATTTTTTAGCACAAACAATTAATACACTTTTTAGCAAATGATTATTTAATTTTCGCACATAATTTAATGATGTCCTTTTATTAATTGTGTAGGTTTACAGTTAACTGATGAGCTATTGAAGAATTTTACTTTGATCGAGTTGGAAAAGATTTTGCAAAGTAATGGGAAATCGCTCAAAAACTTCGCTGATATGCCCATTCCCGATAATTTGATTAATGACGGAAATAACAAACTGATCCAGCAAGAACTTAATTTTGATAGATCTCTTTGGGAAGTTGAGCATCACAATCTATGCTCATTATTAACTGATAAATAGAAAGGAATCTATCGTGAAATATTAAGTGCTACCTCATCAGTCAGCAGTGGCGTTTATTTTGTTTACGACTATGGTGGCACTGGTAAAATATTTATTTAGCGAACATTATCAGCAACTTTACGGTCTGAAGGAGATATTGTTCTTAATGTTGCTTCAAGTGGTGCTGCGGCCCTTTTACTTCTTCAGGCAGACCTGCACACTCAAGGTTCGGTATATCTCTAACTATAACGGAAGATTCAATGTGTTCAATTACTCATGGGATTGAATTAGCTGATCTCATGGATCAGGCAAAAATAATCATTTGGGATGAGGCCCCAATGATGAGTAGATTTTGTTTAGAAGGTTTGCATAAGAGTTTAATATTTATTGCACCTGAGGAGAGAAAGAACCTACCATTTGGAGGTAAGGTTGTAGTTCTGGGTGGAGATTTCAGACAAATTCTTCCAGTTGTTCCAAAGGGCAGTCGAGAAGATATTGTTTATGCAAGTATATGCTCATCTCGATTATGGGAACATTGTAAAATTTTGAAATTGACGAAGAATATGAGGTTAACTGTTGGACAATTATTGACCGCTTCTGTTGCAAAAGATATCAAAGAATTCTCAGAGTGGATACTGAAAATTGGTGATGGTAACATTGGTTCCGAGGTGGATGGTGAAACTTTGATCGACATACCGGAAGATATGCTTTTGAGAACCAGGGGTGATCATGTTGCCGCTATTGTCGAGAGCACGTATCCATCTATTTTAGAAAACCTTGGCAGTGACTCCTTCTTTGAGGAAAGAGCTATTCTTGCACCCACTAATATCATTGTTGAAACAGTTAATGATTATGTAATGTCGATACTTTCAGGTGATGAAAGAGAATATCTTAGTTCCGATACGATTTGCAACACATATGTCAACGGGGAGGCTCAGCATCAAGTGTACTCAACCGACGTTCTGAATTCAATAAAGTGCTCAGGATACCTAATCATATTTTAAGGTTGAAAATTGATGTCCCAATTATGTTGATTCGAAACATGGACCAAGCAACAGGTTTATGCAATGGTACGAGGTTGGTTGTTACACAACTTGGAGATCGTATTATTGAAGCAAGGATTCTATCAGACAACAATATTGGGACCAAGGTATATATTCCCCGTATGACGTTGAGTCCCTCTGATAGTAGGGTGCCTTTCAAATTCCAAAGAAGACAATTTTCACTCATTGTATGTTTCGCAATGACTATAAACAAGAGTTAGGGGCAAACTCTTTCCAATGTTGGGTTATATTTGACAAGGCCAATTTTCAGTCACGGTCAACTTTATGTTGCGATAAAGGAATTCTTTGCTGCAACGAAGATGGGATCATTGTCAATAAGACATGTAATGTAGTTTATAAGGAAGTCTTTCAGAATTTAAAATGAGAAATAAATCTTATTTTTCGTACAATTTATTTACTTGCTTTATTCGGTAGTTATTAATTGATAAATTTTATTATTCTTTGTGTAATCACCCGATATGCCCGCGTATTACGCGGGTTTTCACACTAGTATATTATAAAATGGTACTTGGACGCAAACGATTTCGCAAAACCTTAAAAGCAGCGTCAATTCAAAACTTTTTTTGCAAAAGCCAGTGAGTAGCCTGAGTGTTTATCATCTTTGCATGTACTCGAGTAAGTTCTGTTTTGAGGTCTCTTTGAAATCGCTGTGTGTAGTTAGCTTTGAACATGATGTTAAGGCACAGAAAAAACTCTTGTTCCGGCCATATTCATATATTTTAGCCACTATAATTTCGAATGAGCCTATCATAGCCAAATAATCCATTTCCTATAGCCATGAGTGATATTGAGTCTCCAACGACCATTAAAAGCGTGGGGTAGGAGTTAGTTATTTTTATTGGTTATTTGTGTTTTGGAGATTTTACCGGGGATTTATGAAAAGTTTGTAATAAAGGATCACCATCCTTCAAAAAAAAAATGACCCCATAAAAAAGAATAAAAAAGGGGGACAAAATATATATAAAAAAAGAAAAAAAGATTTAAAAGAAGGATGGTGAATCTTGGTGAATCGTGTTAAGTCATTGCCTATGCTAATAAAGGCTTTGTTTATTATTGTTTATTTTATTATGAAGCCTAATGTTTAAGAGGCAAGAGTTGAGTTTGAAAGAAGAAGCATATCATGAGCTTCAATTGTGATTAAGTGGTTCGAGCAAAAGTCGGATTTTAGAGTTACGAGTTGAGAAATAGCCTAAATTTAAAGGCTACGTTATGAGAGTTAAGTGAGATTTTTATTATTGAGCGAGGTGAAGCACATTGCTTTGCGATTAGATTAGGTTGAGCGAGTTATTGATTACGTTAGAACGTGAGTTGGCCACACGACTTATATATTCCATACCCGTCCAAAGAGCCTTACATTACACCCTGAAAAGACTTTTTCTGATTCTTTGTTGATAACACACTTAATATGCGATTGAAAAGAGATTGATTTTTGGTTTTTATTTATTGTGCTTGTATTTTGATGATTTGAGCGTAAACACATCCCTATAAAAAATTCTTGAGTGCTTGAGCATACACTTATATATATTACCCTTTGTGAGGATGCATGATTTTGTTTGTGAAGCGACGATGTAATAATGGTAGAGTGTTTGAAGTTGCGTTTCATGTATCTATATTTTAAAAATTATCTATATAGCATGACACGACTCATTGCTTAAGCTGATTTTCTTTCTTGTTATACTTTAAAATTATCGTCTGTTCGAGGACGAACAAACCAATAAAGCGTGGGGTAGTTGATTAGCACTAATTTGTCTTGATTTTAGTAGGTATTTGAGTTTGTTTTTCTTATTATTTTTGGTATAAGTTGGGTAGTTTGAGCTTAATTTCGTATATTTGTACTTCCAGCTTTTTTTACCGCCTTTTGATCTAGATTGATGCAAATAAGTGATTATTTATGGTTTTTCACTTTATAGCTAAGTACCCGAAATAGTCCAGCATGTAAAGGATGAAGTATGATGATCGAGAGGCAAATATCGAGCTTTCCGGCGAAGAAGTAGCAAGAATTTGAAGCTACCGATTTTCTATAACGGTTATGATACTGGAACCGTTATAGTATCGTTGAAGCTAATGGTGCACTAGCGATAACCACTAACCGCTAGTAGCTACCGCTATCTATAACGGTTACTCTCACCGATACCCAGAACCGTTGTCGAAGAGTAGCAGTGCAAGATTGATGAACTAGCGAGAGCTATCTATAACGGTTACTCTGACCGCTACCTTATCATAAACGCTACCGCTAAGACTGGACAGAGGTATTAGCGGTAGCTACTATAACGGTTCTTATCGTTACCTTACCGTTAGCAGACTTAGAAATGCATTTTTAGGGTTTCTTGCTGCCCAAGACTTCCCACAACTATAAATACCCTATGTATTTCGGATTTTTACATACATTATCATAATCCTAGGGTTTCTAAGGCCTATTAGGGGCTGACAACCCCAACGAGTGCCGTTTATTTTCTTAGTTACTCTTCAAATTTCTTAGTTTTAAATCTCTAGTTTTTAGCATTAGTTTAGATTAGCTCCTAGATAGTTTAAATTAATTTAGATTCAAGATTTTTTCACCAAGACGCTGTGGTTCGTCTTAGTTTAATAGTAAGTAATTATTATCTTCGCCTTTTAATTTAGTGTCATGTTTTCAATTAGTTTAATTAATTATTGCTTCCATGACGAATCGTGATTGTGATTTTGTTGGGTTTATTATGTTGATTGTTTTTGGCTAGATCTTATGGGTCTAGAGCTTAGATTCGTTGTGAACCATCAATTGGGTTTTCCCAAGAGGTCGTGGAGACGAATCGAAGCTCTAGAACCCTAGTTTTCTTAAATCGTTTTAAGGTCTTTTGATTATTTTGCTCTTAATTTATATAATTTTTAGTTTTAATTAATTAGTTCTTAGTTTAAATAGTTATAGATTTAATTAATTAGTTCATAGTTTAAATAATTTCTAGATTTAATTTATTGCTCTTAGTTTAATTAATCTCTAGTTTTTAAGACAATCAAGCAAAAAAAAAACCTGCCCGCGTGTTTAGATTAATTTTGTTTTTCTTTTCTTATTCGTTAAATCAAACACAAAATGAACTTTCGAATCTAGTCTTCCTCGAGAGATCAACTCGGTTTAACTTACCAACCTACATGAGAACTCGTACTCTTGCGAGCGAGCTTTTTAAAACTGACAAATTTAATAAAGTAGGTACAAAAAGTTCGAATCAAGAAGCTAATAAGGACATAGACATATTGCTAAGCAAGTACAGTGATGTGTTTGAGGAACCCAAAGGGCTACCATCAGCAAGAAGAGTTGAGCACCAGATTGTCTTGAAACCAGGTAGCACTCTAAAACACCAGTACCCTTACAGGACCACTCATGATCACAAGGAGGCTATTGAACAGCTGATCAAGGAAATATTAGAGGCAAGCATTATTCAGGACAGTAGGAGCCTTTTTGCATCACCAGTTATCTTAGTGAAGAAAAAAGATGCTACCTGGAGGTTGTGTGTGGACTACATGTATTTGAATGGACTCACCATCAAACATGATTACCCTATACCTGCGATTGATGAGTTGCTGGATGTGTTATATGGGGCAAGGTATTTTTCAAAGATAGACTTAAGGAGTGGTTACTTCCAAATACTGATGAAACCAGAACACGGATTCCTAACTGCTTTTAGTACACAAAATGATCATTATGAATTCCTAGTCATGCCATTTGGGTTGTGTAATGCTCCAGCTACCTTCCAATCACTCATGAATATGGTTTTCAGGGAACAGCTAAGGAGGAGTGTCTTGGTATTCTTTGATGACATCTTAGTATACAGTGTGAACTGGGAAGAGCATTTGAGACATTTGGAGGAGGTACTGCTATTACTAAAGCAGAACAAGTTGTATGCTAAGGCTAGCAAATGCAGTTTTGGGAAAACATAAGTGGAGTACTTAGGGCATATCATTTCTCAGGAAGGGGTGTCCACTGGTCCACAGAAAATAACCAGCATGGTTCATTGGCCAATCCCAAAACACTGAAACAGCTCAGAGGTTTCCTAGGACTAACTGGGTACTACAGGAAATTTGTCAAGGGATATAGAGTTATGAGTAGGCCACTGACTGAACTCCTAAAGAAGGACCAATTTAAATGGAATCAGGATGCACAATTAGCTTTTGAAAAATTAAAACATGTCATGACTACAACACCCATCCTATCTCTGCCGGATTTTTCAAAAAAAATCATATTGGAGACTGATGCAAGTGGGAAGGGGATAGGGGCAGTGTTAATGCAAGAGTGGAGACCACTGGCCTTCTTGAGCAAAGTCTTATGCCCAAAGAATCAAGCACTTTCTGTCTATGAAAGAGAATTCCTTGCAGTCATTTTGGCTGTGGACAAGTGGAAGCATTATTTACATGGGGGTAAGTTTATAATTAAGACTGATCAACAAACACTCAAATACTTGTTGGATCAGAAGATGATGACACCAACCCAACAAAAATGGATGATCAAATTACTGGGGTTGGATTATGAGATACAATATAAAAAAGGGGCAAAGAACAAGGCAGCTAATGCCCTGTCCAGGAGGGGACCAGATGAGGAAGTTTGCACCTCAATCACTACACTTGTCCCCGAATGGATGAAGGAAGTTGTCTAGAGCTACACTGGTGATGAATTTTTTCAGAAAATAAAAGAGGCCAAGACCCTAGATCCTACTGCCCTTCTTGATCTTACCATGTTGGGTGATTTGATCAGGTACAAGGGTAGGTTATGTGTGGGAAGTGAACAGTGAACACAATCTTTAAAAGTTAATTGTGACTGCTATGCACAGTTCAGCCTATGGTGGCCATTCAGGGGTGTTAGGCACCTACATGAGAACCAAAAGGGTTTTCTATTGGCCAAAGATGCAGAGAGATATTGCAGAATGGGTTAAGGAGTGTGAAGTTTGCCAAAGGAGTAAATCAGACCATGGGGGATACCCTGGATTACTACAACCACTTCCTATTCCTGAACAGGCATGGAGTCACATATCCATGGATTTTATTGAAGGGTTACCAAAATCACAAGGGAAAGATGTTATTTTAGTTGTGGTAGACAGGCTTACTATGCACATTTTACTGCTTTATCCCACCCTTTTACTGCTCTTACAGTGGCTAACCTATTTCTGGACACTATCTATAAACTGCATGGGTTGCCAACACACATTGTTTCAGACAGGGACAAGGTTTTTACTAGTACCTTTTGGAAGGAATTATTCAAGCTAATGGGGGTACAGTTGAACATGTTAACTGCATATCATCCCCAATCTGATGGGCAAACTGAAAGGGTAAACCAGTGCCTGGAGAACTACCTTAGGTGTATGGTGCATCACAATCCAAAAAAGTGGGTGAAATGGTTAAGCTTGGCTGAATTCTGGTACAACACAAATTACCACACAGGGTTAAAGGCTACACCTTTTGAGGCTCTATATGGGTACATTCCACCTATAGGGTCTATACTACAGTATGCATGCAGTGAAAATGAGGATGCTAAGCAATTAGTGATGCAGAGGGAAACATCAAGGAAAATAATCAAGGAAAATCTGTCCCTAGCACAACAGAGGATGCAGATGTATGCAAATAAACACAGACAAGAACGAAATTTTGAAATTGGGGACAAGGTTTTTTTAAAACTACAACCTTTTGGACAAAATTCGGTGGCACTCAGGAAAAATCTCAAGTTATCAGCTAAATAATACGGCCCTTTTACAATTACGGAAAAAATAGGGCAAGTTGCTTACCGATAAGATCTGCCAGAAGGATCGCGCATCCATCCAGTTTTTCACGTTTCCCTCCTCAAACCAAAGATAGGACCTGGCACCTCCGCCACTCTGAATCTACCCGCAACAACATCCGAGGGGGACTTTTTAATCGAGACAACTGCCATCCTGGATACAAGAACCATCAATCGGAACGACGTCGCCGTTGAGCAGGATCTGGTGCAATGGTTGAATGCTGCACCACAAGAGGCCACCTGGGAAGATCGGAAGTTTATACGAAGGGAATTTCCCAACTTTGATCCTTGGGGTTAAGGATCTGTCGATGCGAGGGGTATTGTTATGAAATAGGGACTGGAAAAGATAGGAGAAGGAATTGAGGAGAAGAAGAACCCTAATTTGGAACGTATGGGCAAAAATACGATCTTTGGGATCGACTGTGAACAAGAAAGAGAAAAAGAGAGTTCGGGCGAAGAAGCGGGCGTGGGTCAGTCAACGGGTCAAGAGATGGCTGAACAGATGCTGGACCGAATTGACTAATGGGCTGAATATGGGTTGGGCTATTTAACTCTTTAGTGCTGGGCTTTAATTAATTAAGTAGGTGGCAGTCCAAATTATTAGATATTTTATGGGTGTTTTTGTCATTTCAATCAAGTGGTCCAACCACAATTTCTCTATGTAAACCAATGAAACAGTACGCAGGATTATTAAGCATTTACATGAAGTTACTTCCCTCTCTACCTACGTTTCCATCTACTTCTCCCTCAAGCTTCATCTTTCAACACAATTACAGTGCAAATTCCCTCAAATTAATTACAGAAAAATTACAATTAAATATAAAACCAGTAAACCCATAACACCCACATATTTTGTGGACAGGATCATGCAATATGTCACAATGACATCTTTTTCTATAATGATCAATGTGAGCTTGAATGGGATGTTTAAGGGAGCAAAGGGGCTACGACAAGGAGATCCGCTTTCTCCTTACCTTTTTATCATTTGTCTTGAGTAATTATCCCGCCTTGTTAAATCAAGAACGGCTGAAGGTTCTGGTTTTAACTTCCACACGAAATGTGATAAACTTAGGATCACCCATCTTGCTTTTGCCAACGATTTAATGTTATTATCTCGGGGTGATCCTATGTCAGTGCAAATATTGATGGACTATTTTAGGGACTTTGGGGACACTTCATGTCTGAAGATGAATGTTCAAAAATCGAACATTTACCTAGCGGGCGTGAAGAGGGCCGAATCTGATGTCATTCTTAGGGACTCGCAACTGATTTTGGGTGATATGCCCTTTCGATATCTTGGGATACCATTGACTGCGGTCCGGCTACTAGCAAAACATTTTAAGCCGTTCGTGGACAAACTCGAGACATACGTTAATTCGTGGAGTGCAGCCACACTCACTTTTGCGGGACGACGGGAGCTGATCAGATTAGTGCTGCAAGGTGTGGAGTGTTTCTGGTTGGGAATCTTCCCAATTCCGGCAATTGTTCAGGCCAAGATTGTGCAAATATGCCGAAGGTTCCTTTGGGGAACCAACATCGGGAAAGTTGCTTGGGGTGATGTTTGTTTACTCCTTTCTGAAGGCGGACTGGTGATACGGGACATCAAGGCTTGGAACAAGGCCTTACTTGCTCGCACACTTTGGAATATACAGAACAAGAAGGACACATTGTGGTACAAATGGTTGCACACGGTTTACCTCAAAAGGCAATCAATATGGGACTGGCGAATTCGGGACCGGGACTCGCCTTTGCTAAAGAACTTGTATGTTGTTCGTAAGCTTCTTATCCAACAGTTGGGATCACGACAAGAGGCAGCTCATACTCTTGCCAAATGGAATTCAGAGCAGAGATTGAATGGCGCACGAGGCGCTTATGAACTTCTCAGGAGGAAAGGCGACGTAGTGCCTTGGAAAGGCATTTGGGGCGGTTGCAATACGACCAAGCACTCATTCATATTGTGGCTTGGCATTCTTGACAGGCTCAAAACCAAATATAGGGTGCGTCATTTTATGGACACTAACCCAAGATGCGCGCTCTGCGGCATACATAACGAGACTTCCCAGCATCTTTTGTTTATGTGTAGCTTCGTTGATGCGATATAGTATGCAATAAAGAGTTGGATCGGTCTTAGGCGCAGCATGACCACTCTCAAGAGCGCACTCAAGTGGATCAAAAATGAGGCACGAGGGACAGATTGGCAAACCAAGTGGAAGAAAGCAGCCTTGGCGGCCACGGTCTACTACATTTGGGCCGCCCGTAATAGGAAGATCTTTGAGAATGAGGTGCCGCGCATTGATCACATCATCGAGAAAGTCAAGACGCATGTGTACAAGTCGGTTTTTGCCCATTACCCACATGTTTTAGCCGACTTATAGAAGAAAGCACTTGCACTATGCTAGGCTTGTCTTCTTCATTGTTTTGATTTCATGGAGTGAGGAGCCATCGTGTGGCTGCCCCTCCTTTTTAATTTTATGCCCATCCGACTTTTGCAAGTGAGGAGCCGACGTGTGGCTTCCACTTGTTATGTGCTGTATATTCGATTTTGATCTATAAAACTTATTTAACGATTAAAAAAAAAAAAATAGAAACCAAAAGGAGTGGCTGCTCTAGGGAATAAATAAAACTTAAGGGTCAAGATGTTATTATACAAAATAAAAACACAAAAACAAAGACGAAAAAAAAAAAACAAAAAAACCTCATAAGCTACAAATACAAGAAAATTAAGTAACAGAAGTTCGACGGTATTCAGTTCTCTTCAGATCCACGCGGCAAAAGAAAGTGACAGACTTCTGGGTTCGCTGATAATCAAATTCCATTTCAAATTTTGATAAAATCTTTATTGAAATATAGAGTTAGATGAGGCTACTGCAGCTAGCTTTTCTCGTTGCTTTGGCCTCTGGATTTTCTGCCATTCTCATTTATCTCACCGGTGTTTCTAATCTAGGTATGTTTATTTCATAGAAATGAAAATCTTCACTTCGTTTATTTCTTTGTGTAGATTTAGATAAAGTCAGATGGGGTTTCAAGTGTTAAATTCGAGAATGCGTGTGCTATATTTGTGCGCAGATGGGCCATTTCGTCTTTCTAGTGAAGATCTGGAGGCATTGAAGTCCTTGCAGATTCATTTCCAGAAGTGTGTGGTGAGTTTTCTTTTGATTTTTTTCTCTTTTCTCTTTGTATTTATGTGTTTTTATTTAGTCACTGATTAATCGAGAGTTGGAAATGTTTAATCTACCGCCAATTGTTTTGATTGTTTTGAAAAGATTTGGGATGTGACTGAATTTAATAGAAATCTTCATTTTAGTTTGAAAAATGTTAATTGCTTTCATTTCAGATTTTACCTTATATTTATTTGTTTATTAATAGAATGACTCCATAGTTCATGCCGGATTTTATCTTATTTGATATATTTTGCTGCATTCCGGTGTACATATGTGGTTAAGATTCTTTACTTAGTCTGTGTAGTTCATAGTTCATTTAACACATTTTTTGGCGATGCAGAGTGCAAATGGATTAGGTTTACAGGCTGTACTTGGCAAGGATAATTGTGAGGTTTCTCTGAAGTTTCCAATGGACACGATTCCAAAATGGGTAGGTTTTCTATGTATCTTTTGATTCCTGGTCCGTATTGCAATTAAATAATTTTGCTTTATTGAATTTGGATATAATACAGGGATGTCACGGAAAATTAAAGAGAAAAATGCATCATATATACATTTATCATCACGCTTTCTTACATAAGCTTGTTTGTTAAACATCTGAACAGAAAGATCCCAAAACAGGTGAACTTGAAGGCTTGACTTTTGACTTCAACCTATGTGAAGCAGTAGCTACATGGGAACAGGTCAGTGTCCTCTCTGTAATATTGATTTTACTAAGAAATATATTTCATTATGTCACGGAGTTTATTTATTGGAATATAAAATGCATGCACCCAGAAAAACTTTGAGCATGTAGCTGATAGAAACTAATTTCATCATCTATTTTGTCTAGAGTCACAATATTTTGTTTGGGATTTCTATTTGTTTTCCTTTTTTATTCATGTGTGGGTTGCAGCCGTTTCTTGTTTTTCATTATTATTATTATTTTTTTTATTTCTTGTATGTGCTACAATTGATCTGCTATTTAGTGAGGTCTTGCTCAGGTGCGGAATAGTACCACAATACTAACTCGAGAGTTCATTGATGCTTTACCAAATGGATGGGAAGAATATGCTTGGCGAAGGATCAATAAGGGAGTGCTACTGTAAGAAGATGATTTTATTTATTTACTTGTGGGTCTTTACCTATGTTGTTTAACCTTAAATTTCTTTGTTTCAGAAACAGATGTAAGAATAGAACTCTGTGCATGGAGAAACTTTCTCTTGTTCTGCCAGATAGACCACCTTATACACCAAGACAATTTGGTCGATGTGCTGTTATTGGTAACTCGGGTGATCTTTTGAAAACCAAATTCGGCGATGAAATAGACGGTTACGATGCAGTTGTAAGGGAAAACGGAGCACCTATACAGGTCGATATCCCGGGTTGTGAATTTTCTGTAAATATATGTATATGTATGTATGTATATTTATCTTCTCATTCTTTTCTATCGTTTTTGCTTTATCCAGAACTTCACAGAGTACGTGGGTACAAAAAGTACATTTCGCCTGCTCAACAGAGGCTCTGCTAAAGCTCTAGATAAAGTTGCAGAGTTGTACGGTATTAACTCATTTCATGTGTCTTGATATCTTATTATAATGTGAATACATGCTGACATTTTTAAGTTACAGATAAGGGAAAGGAGGTCTTGATAGTCAAAACAACCATACATGATATTATGAACAAGATGATCCGGGTATGTCCATTTTCTTGTTGCTCATGTAAGTTATTGGGTTGGCTACAAAACGCGCCCTTGAAGTTTATTCTGAATTAAAAAAAAAACTCACAAAATTACAAACCCTTCATTAAATTTTCCACTCTTATAATTTACATTGGAGGGATATTTGTTAGGGAAATACAAAGCTCAAAGGGGGTATTTTATTTGTAATTTTAAAAGATAACTGGGATTTTTTTTTTATTTTTTTTTTGTATTTAGGCTAAAGCTCGAGGATAGGTTTTTGTAATTTACCTACATTAGATGTTCATCCATTTTATTGGGGTCGTTGAAATGTTTTCCACGGTTCTTTGTAAGCCACCCTAGTTTTCTTCAATTTTTGTGCATTTACGACATTTCTGCTATTATTATTGAACCATTTGCTTTTAAGTTGCGGCAAATGCTCACGTACCATTTGCCTTTCGATTTTTCTTAGGAAATTCCAATTCTAAATCCTGTGTATCTCATGCTGGGTGCATCTTTCGGGTCGGCTGCGAAAGGGACAGGGTTGAAGGCTCTTGAATTTGCTCTCTCCATGTGCGACACTGTTGATATGTATGGTTTTACTGTTGATCCTGGTTACAAAGAATGGTAGGTAACTAACTATCAGAAGGAGTTATCAAATTATTAAATTTTTTTGGAAATTGTTTATTTAAACATGGAAGTCTAATATAATCTCAGGACAAGATATTTCTCAGAATCTCGGCAAGGTCACACACCTCTGCAGGGCAGGGCGTACTATCAAATGATGGAATGTCTTGGAGTAAGTCTAGCATTTTTTTAAATTTAATTTATGTTTAGTCTAGTTTAAAAAAAATAAAAAAATCTAGTTATTTTTTAAAATAACAAAGTCCCCCTTGAGGTTTGTATTTGTTCTACAAATTACTTCCCTCTATAGGTGAATTCTAAAATAGAAACATATCAAAAAAGTATTAGATGTGTTTTTTTCCCTTTTTCAATTAAGCTAAACCTCACTCGTTTTTAATATATGCTGAAGCAGTACAAAATTAAAGAAAAAGTGATGTATTCTGTCGTTTCTGAATCTTCCACATACTGTATGCCTAAGCCGTTTGTTCATCATCTGAAGAGATAAATTTGTTTGATCACATTGCATTCTTTGACTTAGTGTTATATTCTATAGTGCTTATCTTTGTAAGTTCGTTAAATTTGCAAGTCAGTGTTTTAATTGAAGGATTCAAAATCCAATGATTTATGGAAATCTAAACCAATTAGTATTCATTTCGAGCTATTTTTTTAGTTATCACGGTGGATTTCTTTAAATTCCCCTTAATATTGAAGTTATTTGAAATTTTCTGCTCCAAACCATTTCCTCAAACTCAAATCGTTTTATTCAAACACTATCATTTTCGGCACGTCTTTCCCTTCTAATATCTTCTTTTTTTGTGCTCAAAAAGCTTATTAAAATCCATTCTCCAATGCGGGCGGATCCAAACCGAATTGTCAAGTGGGTGCCTAGCCACAGTTTGATTACTGCTGCCCGAATTGCATCAGAGAAAGTATTAAGGTAATATTTTGTCGGTTGCTCTCTCTCTCTCTCTCTTATTAGTATTATTTAATTTTTTTGATTATTGTCTTTATTTTTATTTTATTTTAATGTGAAATCTGATGGTTCTGTAAACATTTAAAAATTGATTCCCACAATAGCACCATTTTGAGATTATTTTGTT
>BMAC01000043.1:1616146-1636989 GCA_014905375.1 Phtheirospermum japonicum
ATATAGTCTGGGACACAAGAAAATAATTACACATTTATTACATTTTGAAACACAGCACTTACAATGTAAACTTTGTTTTTGTATGTCTGCTGATATATAGGAGAGTTGGAGCTGGATCCTCAGATCCCCAAGCTGCATGTTCTATCATCGGAAAGCAACTTCAAGGGAAATCCGGACTATCTCCGGGCTCAAGAAAAGCTGCCGCTGAACACCACAAATATGTAAAAGGGACCACTATGTATCCATTGGAACACAGCCTGGGCCATGGTCAGCTCTGCACGGTGCCCTCATGATGAAACTTATATCAGTTCTTTGGTAAATTAGAAAGAAAAAAAAAAGGATCCCTCAGGTTTAGTATAATTACCAAAAAGCCCAATCATCCTTCAAAAACTATACACAATATTGAGATTTCCGTCTGTTTTGCAAATACCCCATATAAAGAGGTGCAATTTGTTAATTAGAAACAGATTTCAAACGATATTTGTAATTCTGAAAGACAACTGGATTCTGTTGTGATATGGCTAGAGACCCAAGGGTAGTATTTGTAATTCATCTTAGTTATTTGAGCCGTTGGGTGCCTGCGACTTTTTCTGATACGCAGAGAGATGGTGCATTCTTGTGGTTGCACTTACTACGAAACGTTGTTTACCACACAATGGAGTAACTATCCAAAGGCTTTAATCATTGGTAGGACCTCAAGATACTCCTCGTTTGTTTTGCTCAACCTAGAGAGAGATTGGATATAGAGATGATGCTCTTGATAACTGATATTTTTATTTTTGTTTTATTTTGAATATAGACTTTAGCAAGTATGTTTCGTTTTATACAGCATTTTTGTTCCAGATTGCTGCTAAAGGTTTTGTCTTTTTCTTAGGGTTGTCTGCAAAGTTTGTTTCCTTATTTGATTTAAGGATTGTTATAAATAATATCTCGAGGCTTAGCTTAATTATTAGAAGAAACCCAATTTTCTTTTAAACTCACAAAGGCCCCCTAACCTAACATATGTTTTTAGTGGGTAGGGATAAATACACCCACGGATTACTAATACACCCCAATTACTACTTAATACACCCACCTAATATTAATTTTGTTGAAATTCTTACTACGCATCCCAAGTATATATTTTGTTATTATACTTGCGCGTTTTAAAATAAATATGATCCAGGTGTATATCGAATGCAACTTGAGATGAAGCATTACATGATATTCTAATTCCACCATTAGTATCAATTGCCACGGGAGTTTATTCACAGTACAGACCAAATGATTTATAATCTACTATAATACATTTTCTTTTTGATAAAAATACATAAAGCCAATACTTATCTATAAGTTGATAGAGGATTAGGGGGGGGGGGGGGGAAATGCAAAATTAGTGTGTAATTAACATGCTTGTTTAGATTTAATTGTCAATTTAGATCTACAGCTAACGGGATGGCTAGTCTAAAATTTTATACCAAGGAAAAAAATGCCAATATTTTCGGGTCAATCTAGTTTTATTTGATAATATTTGATATGACATTCAAAATTGCTTGCCTAAGACCTGCTTAGATTGGACATCAGACTAGTTAGTGATTAGCTTGGGGTAGTCAATTTCACTATATATAATAAATACATTGGATCTTCGAGTTGGGAATGGTACCGTTGAATTTTTACATTGAATTCTCACTATTTATTTTAATGGATTGAGAATCCTTGTGAATGAGAAAAGAAAACACAAACCGTATCCTATTCTGGAAAGGAAACATGTTACTTGGGGGACAAGCATGATCTCAAATCCTTGTGAATAAGGAAAGAAATCCCAAACCGGTATCCAATTTTAAGAAGGAAACCTATTACTCGGCGGAGGACAAGTACATAAATAAATCCCTATAAATAAATATAGTGTTCAACTTCAATATATATTTCCTTAATCAACTTTAAAATTCCGAGTCATTATAAAATAAATAAACAAAGTAAATGGCGAGTTCGAGCTCATCACAACCGCCAAGCCAGGCCGCCTTCTCCACGAAGCGGCTGCGGCGGCCAAAATCTCCAACCTTGGAAAACCTGTACGTGAATAACTGTTTTGGGTCCGAGGGTTTGAGTTCTGATGATGATGATGACATGGCGATGTGGGGCTGGAAGAATTATCTCAGTACCGGGAAAAGGAAGAAATTTATTGTTAGCCCCTCCTGTTCGATTGAAGATGAAGAAAACGAAAAATCCGTTGCCTTTTCTTCTAGTGGTGGTGGTGAAGAAAAAGAAGTAGAAGGGGATTTTGGCGAGAACACCAAGAATGGCGTGGGAGCGTGGTTGGGTCGATTGGAGCTGGAGAGATATGCATCGTTGTTTCATGCCCATGAGGTTGATGAGGCGGTTTTGCCGTTCTTGACTATTGATGATCTTAAGGATATGGGGATTAGTGCCGTTGGTACGAGGAGGAAAATGCTTCGTTCCATTGAGAAGCTCCCTCGATAAATATATTGTCAAATGACTATATATAGAAAGTGTGATATGTTGTCGATGGATGTGTTTGGCAATGTAGTTTAATGAATTGTTTGGAGCCGTTTTGAGATGAAATCATGTGAGTCTGAGAATAGTTGGGATTTTTGTTGTATTTATATATATATATATATGGATGATTGTTCTTCTTCTTTATCTTTGCATTCTGTGTTTAGTAGTATGTCTTTTCAAACGAATGTTTTTTTCTGATTTTTATTATCATGACTTGGAAATTCTTGTTTCGTTTTCTTTTCAGCTTTCCTCCTTTTTCTTTTTTGGTGGTTGTATTTTCGAAGGGGTGAAAAGAGAATATCGGTACAAATTGTTGTGTTCAATTTCATGTTGGATATATATTATTTTAAAGAGTTTATATTATTATGGGAATTCTATATTTATTAGTGATCGAACAATGTTCAAATATATAAATGTGAGAAAGTGAGGCGTAATGATATGAAGGGTGGTGTGAGACCCACATCTTTTGAATTAGGTGCAATGATTATGTATTGATTTTAGTGTTTAGGTGTAATAGTCATGTATTGCTACTTAAAACTTGATATTAAACTGCAGGTGTGAAAATTCTTACAAAATATTTACTAAACAATCAAACAAACAAGCACGAGGGTTTGCCTTTTAGTTTTTGTTGAGAAGTTCTGCTTCAGCGGATATGTCAATTAATCCAGAACGAAAACAACATAACTAGGAAATTAAAATAGTGATTGTGTACAATTTATTCTCGAGGGAAAAATGAATTTGGGTTGCAAACTTTGGAGGCAACCTGTAATTATTGAGTTCTAATCCAAGGAACTTCCAGACCACATCCAGTCAGCAATATATTTATGTATGTATGCATGTTGGAAATTTTGGTGACACACTTTGGGAACAAAGATATATACTCCTGGTGTGAAATTAACAAAAGAGTATTCACACAAGAAACAAACATAACTTAGCAACTTATCACTCGATAGGATAGGAATAACAAATTACAGCTCTATGTACAACAACAAAATTTCAGGTCACATGTAGCCACTGGGACGAGAAAATGTTAATAATATGCTAATCCAAATAATTCTAAACCTATTTTTGGAAACTCGACAATTTCAGTAAAATCAAGAACTCATCTCATTCCAGCTTAACTCTACCTTCCTCTAGTTGCTGTTTCTTTGGCTCGGCAGGAAAGTATTTTATACCTATCATATCTCCAACTTCACTGATAACCTGACCAAGGTACAAAAGTGTCAAGAATAAATAAATAAATAAATAAAAGTAATAATTACGAAAACTACCCCATGGTTTAGCCTAATTACCAAAAAACATAGTTATTTTTAGAAATTATTTATCATTTAAGATATTACAAATACCCATTCAGGTTTGTATTTACAAAACCCCATAAATTGTGTAATTTGTAAAAACATAAACAGATTGCGAATGGGTATTTATTATCACAAACAAATTTCAATGGGGTATTTGTAATTCTAAAAGAGTAATTACACTACACTCCTAGGGCAATTTTGTATTTTAACCCAAAATAAAAACAACTAATATATTCCCTTAATTTGTACACATTTATATACCAAATCATAAACATACAAGTCTATTAAAATTACATACATTGGCACAATCAACAAAAATATAATTCTCAGGTACTCAACAGTTATACAATAGTCGAGGTACAAATAAATAGAGGGACGACTAGAAACAAAAAGTCGAATATTATAAGATAAGACTCTAACCTCCAAAGCTTTAAGAAGATCTTCCCGTGAATGAGAAGCGGAGATGCAAATGCGCGCACGTGCCAACAGCAAAGGAGTGGCCGGAAAAGCAACAGTCACCACAGCCACCTGTATCAAGAACCCACAAATTATGACTTGAAGGAAACTCGTACAGAAGTGGATCGCAACAAACAAACCAAAAGGCTTACGTTTCTTTTGAGGCATTCACGTGAAAAAGCAGGGATTTTTGCCGGGTTATAGAGCATAATGGGCATGACAGGGGAATCATTATCACCCAGAACTTCAAAACCCATTTTCTGCAGCTCGGACCTGAAAAAGTTGCTATTTTCACGAATTTTTGCTAGTTTTTGAGCCCCTGCATTAACAAAAGTACATTATGTGTGAGTAACAAAGTCATCATTGAGCATTTATGACACGGCGTTATTTTATAAGTAGACAAATGGCAGATAAAATTCCACCTCTGCTAGAACCATCTTCTCCAAGAACGACCTTAATAGAAGATATAATTTGCTGAGCAGCAGGTGGCGATATTGACGTGGCATAGAGATGGGCAGGGCAAGAGTACTTCAAGAATTGAATAAGTTCCTGAAAATGTCAATGATAAGTTAAAATTGGCCATAGAAGAGAGAGAAAAAAACAGTTCAACAAGCAGTTGTCTAAGCAAGACGTACAATAGCTGTCATATTAAGATTATAAATTACTCGACATGGCACTTAAAAGTATAGTGGCAAAGGTGTTGAAGAAAGGAACCTTGGATCCTGCAATATAGCCTCCACATGATCCAAATGATTTAGTGAACGTTCCCATCATAATATCCACATCAGCGGTATCAACGCCTAAGAGCTCACAGACACCCCTTCCAGTTTTTCCAATAGCTCCAATGCTGTGAGCCTCATCTAGATAAACGTATGCCTGTTTGGATGCAAAATCATAAAAACCGGAAGACAGATCAGATATTGAGCTGAAGAGAAAACCCAGCACAGAACACGTAAAAAGAAAATAGAAAAAAAAAAGAAAAAAAGATGACAGTTTGGATGCTTCAAAGCTGATGTCTCACCATCTCTCTCAAAAAATTATACATAAGTAGTCAGTAAACAAAACATTATAGCATATTAGATGGATTCTTGAGAAAGAGGCTATTCAAAACATAATGGGCAAACCAAAAACTTGAAAGATTTTCCAAACATAAGTTTTGTTTAAAGGCTAAGCGGATGATAGTGATTACATAAGGGTGAAGTGTCCTTGCATGGATATATATACCTTGTATTTCTTGCATATGGAAACAATTTCAGGCAGCTGGCAAAGTTCTCCCTCCATACTGTAGATTCCTTCCACCACCACCAATATCTTTTTCCAAGGCCTGTGTGTTCTGGGCTGTCCCTCAGCAATTTGATCCTTCAGAACTTTCTCCAAATGGGACGGTGCTAGAGAAAGGAGGATGAACAATTAAACACAACAAAGGTCCAAGTACATAAATTATTAAAAAAAGAAGAAGAAAAGGAAATGAAAGGAAGGAAAAAGAAAATTATAAACTTACTGTTATGCTGAAATACTCGAACAGTGGCTCCAGATCCTCGAGCACCATTAACTATGGAGTTATGGTTGAGAGAGTCACTGATAATCAAACTTCCCTGAAATGTTCAATAACTTGAGGACTTTATGAAATTGCAAATAATCAGATGATATGTAGTCTAACTAACTGCGTGTATACCTTCCCCGTTAGTACAGGGAGAATGGCAGAGTTTGTTGCATAACCCATGCCAAAAACAACTGCGGCCTCCTTTCCTACAAAACTTGCGACACATTCCTCCAATTCGGTGTGCAATGTGGTTGTTCCTGGTCATGTAGTTTTGCCCGTAAATACTAAACATCAGACGCTATATGCTAAAGTTTTCCTGTAATAAAAATATAATTTGTACAAAATGTACCTCCATCGATCCGAGTACTACAGGTGCTCGGAGAGAATTTCTTCAAGGACTCAATCACAAGAGGCGTGCAGTACTCATCTGCTGCTGCAAACCCTAGATAATTATATGATCCCAAGTTGAGGCACCTTTTCACGTTAGTGGTTCGCCTGCGTAAAATAGTGTGGATAAGAATACCATTATAGAAGAATGTGGCCTTTAATTAGAAAAAATCATGTTTTTGAGATTTAATTCATTCTATAAAATTCTAACTGAATGTTGTGACTTCATAAGAAAACAGGTCCAGAAAAGTGTTCCGCATTCAACCATAGAACCAGGTAAGGTAATAAGTATCAAGAATGATAAAATAAAAATTGAAATTAACAGATAAAAATCACAAACATGGATTATTGAAGTTAGACGCAGATATTTACTTTAATGTCTTGTTATTGTCATTGGAGACGCGCTCCACCAAATCGAACCAAGAATCAGGTGGACTTGATATTGGTCTATTAAAACAATCCTGCAAAAAAAAAAAAAGAAAGGATGTTAATTATGTGCGCAACATAATCTTGCTTTTGATAATGTTAGAATTTCGCACAGTTAAGAAACTCTGCTCTTTCAGCCATCAATTTCTTTTTATCTTTTTCCCGACAGAATATAAATTTGGAGAATGATAGATGGAAAAAAAAAAAAAAAAAACACTCCTTTTTTCCTTTTCCCTTTCTACCATTTGCCTTTACAGAATATCATGAAATCATGTTCACACATAGCATTTCACCATAAATTAACAGAAATAGAAACACCAAAAAATCTCAAATAAAAAATAAAGTTCAGAACATGAACGGAAATAATACTACAACACACACATTTTTGCCTTGTCCATAGATCACTACAAATCCGACCAAGAGCAAAATTGAACAATCCAGATATAATAAAATCCAAATGCTGATGACAAAGCTAACCAGAAACAAGTTTATATATAGATATAAGAACCTGAATTCGTAGATACAATCGCCGAATGTAGAAATCCTCCAGCCCCAAACAGATCGGCGCATAGCCCTTCCATAATCAGAAAACGACAACAAAATTACAACTCAGAACCAAACCCAACAGACGAACATTTCAAACACCCACCCACGCATAAGCTGAAGCCTAAGTACAAGCGCGTAACATACACACTAAAGGATACCTGGAGGTTGCTCCGGGACCACCAGTCGAAAATCTTGCGGAAAAAGTCACGCAGCTGGCCGAACGCGAAGAGGAGGCCGTAGCTGAAGTATGTGGTCAAGGCGGTGAGATAGGGGATCGTGATCATCTTGGAATCGGCGGCGATCTGATCTGGAGGCGGCGGTGAAGGAGGAAGATGGGAGGATCAGCGCCTCCTTGGCTGAGATCCCGATAGAGAGAGAAAGTGCGCAAGGGAGAGAGAGTGTGTGTGAGGAGGAACAAGAATGGAGGGAGAGGATCGAATTTGACCCGCACCTCTCTATTTAACCAATTTTGATTTTTCCGTTTTTCCCCTTTTTCGCAATTTTCGGATTTTCTTTTTTTAAGCTGGTAATGTCTGGTTTTGAATTTTCATGATGTTCTATTTATATTTTCAACCCGATGGTCAAGTTTGAAGCATATAATTTTTTCTTTTTTTTCTAAACTATTCAAACATTGTCCTAACTCCAAGGTGGGGGTATGGTAAGGTAGCGACGGGCTAATAATGACGAGAACTAATCAGCAGAGTCGAACATGCTTTTAATATTTAAAATTTTATTGATTTTTAAAAGGGTAACGCTAGTTGTACCCAAAATTGTTGAATACCCCGTGTAAGTGGTTATTAAAGGACTAAGATTGCGCAAAAACTAAAGTTTATGTGGCAAAAATTGTTACAAGACATTCATCTTTGTCATTAAATAACCGAGATACAAAGAAAATTATGCTTAAAGTTGCATAATTTCTTTCACATTATTCCAATTTTCTAACACACACACACACACACACACATATATATATATATATATATATATATATATATATATATATATATATATGTGCGCGAGCGCGTGCACATGTCAACTGATTTTTTTGAAAACGATTCAACCGGTTGAACCAGTGACACGATAAACCAGTTATTACTCTGATTCAATGTCCGATCCAGTTTTTAAAACATTGCTTAAAACACCCCAACACTGTTCAGTCAATGTTGTTAGAACATATCACAAATGTTCATTCAAACATATTTGAAACATTCATAATATATTCTATCATAGACGATCGAACATTACCGAAATGTTCATCAAACCAGTTTAGAACATAAATCTTGTTTCTTCCCCTACAACTTGAAGTTTTTCTTTCCACAAACTTTACTAGTAATACTTATCACAATCTCCAAAGTTAACAATTATGATAATCCTAACCAATTAGTTAACAAAATCAAACTCAAACCATATACAAAAACTATTCTATCCGTCGTACTTATGTATTTTTAATATTTTATGCAAATTAGGAATATCAGTTTATGTAATAGTTATATATATTAAATGATCATAATATTTTCTTTATTAGGAAAACTAAAATATGACCTAATCAGGAACAAGGTAAATAATATTTAATTTTATTGGTAATGTAAAATTGATATTTGATTCTTTTTGTGTAATAGTACTTTTTGATTTGTGTAATAGTTATATTTGACCTAGTTAAATATTATATATTATCAAATAAAGAATATGTTCAATTGGGATGGTTATATAATCTCATGTATGAATATTTGATTTGTTCTTTGCCCTGGGTTTAATGCTACAACTTTAAAAGGTTTGAGTGGTCATGTTTGATGGAAGTTCTACAGTACCTTCAAGGTACCATTCATTGTGTATTTTTAACCGTTAAGTCATTTCAGTTTTGATGTAGAGTAATACATCAATTGCTTGAAACACATGGGGTATGGTACATTGTGGGACACCGTAGAATTTTCATGTGTTTGCATAGTGATTTGTAGTTTTCAATACTCTTTAGTGGAGTTTCTAGAGAGAGAAAAAATTATTTGATCGCTTGTTTTCAGTAGGGTTGAGAATGAGATTTTGTTTGGTTTCGGTGGTTATGTTTGCATAGTGACCTGTAGTTTTCAATACTTTTAGGGAAGTTTTTAGAGAATTTTTTTTATTTGATCTCTTATATTCAGTAGGGTTGAAGATGAGACTTCGTTTGGTTAAACAAACTTATAGTTAATTTCGATATAGAGATGATAGAACTTTAAGTATATATTTTGATCATTTTCATCAATTGCCAATAATATATTATGATAAGATGTTTACTGTTGTTACTCATTCAAAAGTTCTAACTTGTATGATTGTGGGATGTACTTATTTTTGTAATGCACATGTATCAATCAATTCCTATGAAGTCAGGAAAGACCTAATGACTGGTAAGCCTAAGGAGACGTTTAACATCGAGTTATGATGCTACGTTGTTCTTGGAAAAAGAGTTAGAAGCAAATCTCCTCTCTTGATCATGATTTACAAGCGGAGTAAGTCTTGTTTTCCCTCATCCACGATTAAAATCTAATTGTCGAGTATATATATTATGACATTATTAAATAGGAATAAGATATGACGATAGGAAATGATTACAGTGCAGTGAATGCACCATAGCAAACCCCCCCCCCCCCCCCCCCCCCCCCCATGTATTTATATTCATTGATTTACCATTATTTATAACTAACTTTTGATTTAATGGTTTTGATTATTTGGAGAATGGTACTTTCACGACATCGTTGAAGTTCCCATGACGATAAATTATTTTTATTAAATAATTGAGAGATTTTATCACATTATTACTACTTACGAAAGATACGTAAGCAATTCAAATATCACGTAAGAATATTGCATTTTAGTAGAATTATTTTTAAGACTCGTAAATATTGTTACTATGTACTGACTAGCTCCAATATTACAATTTTCTTATTAGAATATAAGCTCCGATATTATATTAAAATATGAGAATGTTTTTCTATTTATATTTTACCAAAAAGGAAATAAAATATATTTCATATTATAATTATTTAAGTGAAATATATATAACTAATAAATGTGAAGATGGAAAAGTAAAAGTAGAAAAGAAGAAGACATAAAGTAGAAGGTAGAAATTACGGTTCTCTTATTGCATTCGGTCAGTTCAACCAAAAACCGAACCAGAATATGCATAAATTTCAAACCGAACCGAACCAGAATTAGGCCTAAAACCAAATTAACCGAACCAAGAACTGAAAACCAAAATATTTATAAAGTTGTAAACCAAATTAAACCAAAAATATGATTAAAACTGTATTAACCGAACCAAACCAAGTTAATAAAAAACAATAATAAATAATATAAAATTTTTATTTTTTATTTCTTAATTATATTTCAGTTAAAACCGAATCGAAATAAAATTTATTTGCAAAATCAAACCAAACATAAATAACCAATTTTCTGGAATTCTCAAACGGAAGACCAAATTGAATTTTCATAAAACCAAACCATACTGAAATTCTCGATTCGTTTCGGTTTTCAGTCGTTTTTATTTTTTCCAGTTTTTTTTGTTTTTTGCTCACCCCTGATATAGGGTATCAAATACATGTTTCAATAATACATAAAGATAAATAAATACCTAAATTGTTCGTCATCAGTTACTTGTTGACGAAGACATACTAATTGTGTTTTTCCTTCAACACTCCCTTGTGCCAAGTAAAATGGTGAAATGTGCTTCATTATTGCCTTGTTAAGACCTTGCCAAATAACAAAACTCAATGGGATAAAATAAAACTTGGTCGAAGGAAAAGGAGTATAACACACATATGTTGAGACTCCCCCTAAAGTCTACACCCCTCTCTGATATGTACATCTTTTAAGAAAACTTTGAAAGTCTCCACTTCCTCAATTTACTTGACTCTTGAGAAAGTCCATAATTGTTGGTTGTAGAAAAATTGTGGTGATATGACTCATATTATCACCTTTTATGTAGCCTACTTTAATTTATTTATTGCAAATTATATTATCTTCATAACTACAAGCGAGTTCTTCGGTGATAGAGTTCAAGCCACTATTCTCAGAGATATGTATAATTATAACATTTATCATAGATACTCACGAACTACTACATGTATGATAACGATCTCT
This sequence comes from Phtheirospermum japonicum, assembly GCA_014905375.1. Classification (NCBI taxonomy): domain Eukaryota; kingdom Viridiplantae; phylum Streptophyta; class Magnoliopsida; order Lamiales; family Orobanchaceae; genus Phtheirospermum; species Phtheirospermum japonicum. The sequence goes on from BMAC01000043.1 coordinate 1,627,412, forward strand.
TTATATGAATCGAATGGGTAACCAACATTAATAGTACTATTTGGTGTTTCATAATAGGAATAAACTCAACATTTATGTAAGGGTTACAAGACCATCTGCAATATCAATTATATTTATGAATTGGAAAAATAAACTCGCATTAATGGTTTCTTTTAGATATCAAAATTCATTTTGATTCCATTCCAGTGAGATTGTGCTCTCTTGAGTTAAATCAAGATAAGAATTTTGAAGAAGTAATATTTGGTCAAGTGTATTAGTAATGGTACAATAATGCGCATATTGTATAGAGAATTTCAACTCCCACCAGTGTTTTGTCATTCCACTGACGAAATTGATCTTTTCTTATATCTTCACTTTGACCAATCATAAGAGTGCTAACATATTACAATTATCCATATTTAATCGTCTGATCATCTTTTGGATATATGAAAGTTGTAGAATCTAGTATTCCACGAAATTGGGTTTTAGTTTAAAGCCTTAACATGACCGATTCCCATGATTCATTATCTCAAATTAAAAACCCATGTAGCTAGTGATTCTCTTATTTCATTAAAAGTGCATATTGTATTCATAGCATCTACATATATAGCTATAATTGTAAATTCAAAACTTATTTTCTTTATAGTACGCAATATCATAGATTATCTTTTTCCCAATCAAGTAGCCACTTAGACGGTTATACCACATTCGACCGGATTATTTCAATCCATAAAGTGAGCGTTTTACTTTAATTTCAAATGCACTCAGTGGCTTAGAGTCATTTGTCTTGGCAATGAAAGGCCAGCGAGCACTTTCGTATATATCTCTAAATCATGATCGCCATAGAGATATGATGTAATCACAAGTATAAGCTGCATTTTCATTATTTAGAGTCATACCATCTATTATGGAAGAGTACATATCCCCATAGTCAATTTTAGGGTGTAGTGAGAAACTTTGGGCTTCAAGTTTATATTTGCATCTCATGGCTTTATTTTTCTCATTATGCTTTCTGACAAAACTTTGTTTATGTCCTACAGGTTTTGCACTTGGTGAGGTTAGCACTACGTACCAGACCAAATACTTGTATTGTCGTCAATGAATTTAGTTCTACCTGGATTGATTATTTATAATTAAGCCACTCTTTGTTGACATTTCAATAGAGTATCGTTCGATGTCATTGTGTTATATGATTCCTTGAGCAATGGTGTATATATCATCAATGTTTGTGAAAAATCTTTCCATTAAATCATATAAACTCTCATAGTACACTGAGATCTCTTTATTCTCTTAATCATATTAAACATTGGAGTGTCCTCCAGTAATAATTTATGGACATAATTATAACTGGAGATAATCTCATAAGACTTATTATCTTCATTTATGATTAATTGGATTTGAGCCATACATCCTCTCTTATTTCTTGGGCGAGTATTGATCAAACCAAGTGACCTCTCCCTGTTCTTTTTGGGAGTCACGACCTCAACCACACCTCCACTAAATGTGGTTGCAATATCTTAATCTGCAACATTGGGCCCCTTATGGGGACTTTTAACCTTGCAGATACATTTGCAGTTGGTATATATATGATCTCATCACTTTACAAATTGAGTCTCCTATACTTTGAAGATCAATTGTTAATTTTACTTTACTTTCACTTTGCATTGTAAAATGTGGGGACCGAGGTGAGACAGGGTGTGAAACAATTCCTGTCATTCTGTTTAAAAAATATTATTTCTTATCTCTCCCTAACTTCGAGAAGACGATCTCATTAAAGTGACAAATCTGTGGATTTAGCGGTAAAGAGATCGCATGTCAAAGGTTTCAAATAGTGAAAGATTGTTGGAAATTCATATCTAACATAAATACTTAATCGTCTTTAGAAACTCATACGAATGTGATGTGGGGGCGCAATAGGCACATATACCGAGTAACCAAATATGCGCAAATATGATTTATCGGGCTTATATCCTGTTTCACCCGAAAATACTACCACGCCTGAGATCAAGACTTCACTTGAAACAAGCCTGACCTGCACCCACAAACACGTTAGAAAGGGACCACCGGAGGTTTTTCGGTGGAAACCTCTCCGATGCTTAAGTGAGTTAAGCGTTTTATGTATCTCAGTGAGTGATGAAAGGAATGACAAGAAGGTCATACCTCTCTCAGCCTTGGGGCTGAGCTATTTATAACTTTTCCCAGTGGGGACCCCTTCCGGGATCTCGGAAACAAAGGTCGCGAATCTTAGGCCGTTATGTAAATTACCATGACAGGTGTTCCCACCTATTCCCTTCTGGGAAGCCAGAGCGCCTGGTCTCCTATAAGCCTGCCCTTTCGCAATCATTCTCAGCGGATTTGAATCAGGTCAGGATGTTTCTTCCTGACTAAGCCTCTTGACCTTAATCTCACTCGAGAAAAGAGGTTAGATCAGGATTGTCCCGAGTTAGGGTAATCCCTTCCTCGAGAAAGTCAGCTCAGGACCCCACGGGGGTAAAACAGGTCAGGCCATTGGACACCTCTTTAGTGATCCCGGATCAGGTCTACCCTAACCCAGGTCTGCTTATTCAGGCCACATCATATCCAGTCACTGGGACACAAAAATATTCGGCAGAGGTTCATAAATGAATAAGTAAGAGTTGCGTGCAATATTTCATAGCCCTATGTAGAGACGAATATATGAGTGCACATAGATATTGTCTAAGTCACCATCTATATCTTTTCCAACGGTGTCTTTTTTTAGACCTTATTGTATATGCACATTAGGGTGCAAATTGCATTACATCGATCTTTATTGAAATGTAATAGACATTAAATCATTTTGATGTAAACTCTCTAGCATTATGAGTATTGGGTACTTTATAAGGTTGGTGAGTCCTCAATCATACTAAATCTACGAGAAGTTTTAAATATGTAATATTTTTATGGACAATACGTGCCGAAGCATCTACCAAAACCATAAAATACTTTAATGGTCCGCATTTGAAATGTTTATGTCCACATGTATCACCTATTATCAATTATAAGAATAAAATATTATACTTTGTATCTTTAGCATATGCATGTCTCGATCATGCAATTTCGCTAATGAATAAGTTTTGAAATAACGAGTGATGCATCTTTGAGATATGAATGTATGTAGTGCTCCTAGTACTTTAGAATGCACTGGCTGTAATTGAACAACATTAGTTCAACACAATACTGTGCATCGGATTTCTATCTTATTTTGTGTTTCATTCTAAATAAAAGATGTCTATGTTAATTTCTTATAATATGGATCATCATATAACGACCAAAGTATCCATGTCAGTCGTGTCAAACTTGGATGAGTCAGTTTCTAAAAGTTCATTGTTGGCAATATCTTATGATTCAATAATCAGAAAATAGTAAAGTAAAATTATTAGATTGACTCACTAATTTCTCTAAAACATGCTTTCTTCCACATAACCTAAATGTTTATTTTCATTCTCATAATGTATTTCTCAATGATAATCATAAATATTAGTATAATGTTAGGATCTGAGGATCCCTTCACATGGCTCTTGGTCTATACTAAACTTTTATAACTTTAATCAATGTGTCACTAGGCATCAGACATATGGCAGTTCCTCCCCCATTTGATTGGTTAGGATGATACAATAATGACAGTCATATATAAATATCAATTCGGTGAATAATTGTCTATTCCTCGATGAATTCTCACATTCTGTAGAGATTCTCGAACGATATACTTTTTATTCTAATATTTTATATTATTTGCTAGATATGTTACATTATATTTTGATAGGGTTACTCTTGAACCTTGTATGTGAATGTGGGGTAAATAAACTCAATTACATTCAATACTTCGGAATGAAATCCAAAATTTACCAATAAGCCCAAAAAAAATTATTGTTATTTTAAATCAGGCCACATCACATAAATCTAACTTAAAATAACTTTAAGACCAAATACAATAGTCTAATAAGAATGATTCATTATTCTTTTGCAAGTTCTTTGTAAAGTAAGAAACAAATAAACTTCATCGATATCCATTGACTAAGCAAGGTTATTGGGAGAACATCCATGACTTCTACCATAATCAATGAATATCACGAACTCTCACATATCTTACCATGTGGTTCATTCTTCCTACACAGGTAGGGATCAACATGTCTCGCCCCCTTTTCTTTGAGGTTATTTCCACTATTCATATCAACCATAGTTAGCCTCGAGAAATCTCCTTATCCAGAGGCCTAACATTGGAATTATGAATAATAATGTCATGTCTCTCAGTGACTTATTGCCATAATTAATATTATACAAGTGCATCGACATGTTAGCTTATGTGGGAAAAATAGAGTGAGATCGTATCTCTTAACTGCTTATTGTAATTTAAAGTGAATTTGTTTTTCACATATGGCAAGACATGTTTTTAGTTGCAACATATCAAAGTCATTGACCTATTTTAGCAATAAAACAATTTATTTTCACTGAGTTCCTAGGCTTCGAAGTAGTGTATCATAAAATTACCAAAATATTCATTTAGAGCACATCCCAAAGTTCATTGAAAGTTTGTAACTAAATATACTTCCAATATAAGACTTGTGGTCAATATGAAGTCTCAAGTTCATTAGATAATTAACTTTGACTTAGTTTGATGATTTTTTGTCAATTGGAAGTTGGTGGATGATATTATTGTGGAATTCTAATACAACAAATGACTAATGATAGTACTCAATTTATTTTGAGCCTAATATTTTGAATTTAGATTGAGTTATTGCAATTAATTTCTTTAGATAAAAAATTTGAAGAGTATATGTCATACCCTTTCTTTGATATTATGTGAATATACTTTGTCACAAGGCTTATTTATTCAATTTTGTTTCGTTCATAAACTTTCATTATCATGAAAATATGCAAATGTACAATCAATGATACATATAATGAAAGTAGCTTATAAAATTTTATCTTTAAGAGAATTACCAATATGCATAAAACTATCAATTCATTGAGATTCATGGTTAACTAAATATATTGGCAAAACCACGATATCTCATCTAATCATTTAAGTAACTTCATTTACGATTTATAAGTAAGAAATAATCTATTAGTATAAACAAATAATATTTATTCTATGAATATCATTAAAGTATTATAAAATTCCATATTTGTCAATCTTGTACATAACGTGGCATGCACATATAGTTTCATTTACAATTTAATCATAGGTAACACACACACACACACACACACACACACATATATATATATATATATGCTTTGCATAAGAACTTAAATTACGGGATAATACATAACAATATAAACAAATATTTATTATCTTTATTTAATAAATAATATGTTAATTCGAATTACCTTGGAGGAAAGATACGATTCTTTCTTAGGGCATTCCTCGATTTTTATTTTTTAAAATAGGTCTGTCCACGACATGTTTCTGATGACAGAGACCTTCAAACCTAATATTCACCATACAAATTTAATCAATATGTGTTTTGAACATTATATCCAAAATCTAGCTTTATCCAACAGTTAGATTGTGTGTAATTCAATTTTAAAAAAAGACTGGGCATACAGTTTTGGGAAACAGGATCAGCTCTATTCAAGATTTATTATCGGATTCTATGGATCTCAGATTCAGATCTCTACCATTAGAATTAAAGCTCTATATGTATGGACTAATATAACTATTTTTTGACTTGGTACAATGGTTCGGTTGTGCGTAATCGTATTTTGAAAAACACTGCACATAAAATCTTGAAAACAAAATCTGTTTTGTTCGAAATTTAATAAATATTGAATCAAGGTTCGAATCGAGTCTCCACCATTAAAATATAACTTCGACGAGTTATGCATTTGCTGTAAAAAAAATTATCTCGATCAACGGCTAGAAACCCAAGAAACGCTTCTGAAAATGCGCAATAGGATTTTTATATACGAAAATCCTCTCTTTTTTATTTTTGTTTATGGAGGCTTGTTTGTCGATCACTCTCAATAGGTTAGAGTTTCGTACTGATACGTGTAAAAGAAAAAAGTATTAAAGAAGAAGAGATAAAGTAGACGGTAGAAATTAGGGTTTAGGATTCTCTTATTCATCAAAAACTCCATTTATACATGGTATCAAATGCATGTTTTTGCATTATACATAAAGATAAATAAATACCTAAATTATTCATCACCTGTTATTTGTTGAAGAAGGCAAACACTTTTTGTTTGTGATCTTTAATAAACTTCCGCAATACTTTAACACTTTTGTGATTGTGATATTTTTTAAGTATATTTCGTTGTTATTTGATTTGTAATATTTTGATCAACTTTTATGATTTTTATGTGATCTCACATGAGACTTATTCTTATATAAGTGCAATTCCTAGTAGTTTAAACAAATTAGATGAATGTGTTGTAACGTGCATAATTAGGTTTTTTTTTAAGATCAAGAAGAAAACATGTTGGAGAGAGAGGGCAGAAAAACATAAGGAAGAGAGAAAAATTGCATAACTAAATAATAAGGAAATACAACAACGTTGGTCATGCCACATGCGCGAGATGGAGAACACTTAAGTCGGTGATTGAATATCATTTTGTCTTTTTTTTGTTGTTATTTTTCATTAGGATAAGAATTATTTGGTAAAATAGTGATTGGATATAATTTGTATATTATTGACAAATGATTGAAAATAAAATTATTTGGTAAAAAATTTTCAAAAACACTACAAAATTTTTTGTGTGGTGGGAAGTTAATAATAGTGGAGAAATAAGAAAGAGAGAAAATAAAATAATATTTTTGTGGTGAGAAGTTAATAATAGTAAAAAAATAATTTCCCATGTGATATAAATGGGCGGAAATCTTTTAAAGAAAAAAAGAATTGTATTTTTTGGATTAAAAACAATCAATTATTTACCATGTTCTCATCAAATGAGGAATTTCTTTTATTTATTTTTTATATCCAATCGTCTAATTGCCATTACACCTTGTGCTTACTGTTTTGCATGTAATTGTTGTATTTTTCCTCGTGTTTTTAGTTAAGGTTTAGCGTCGTGTCTAGTAGTTTCGAGTCGTTTTTCATTAGGTTTTAAGACTTTTTCTCGTTGGTCTTCTTTTTGACTTTAAGAGTACGATATGTGATGTGTTTGCACTATTTTTGGGTTTTAAGCTTGAATTCTTGTTTTGTAGGTGGCTAAAAGGATTATATTCGCTCGGTTGATGTCTTAGTTGTCGTAATACAAGCATAAATATAAAACCACTTGTGCCATTTGACTTCACCTTATACCGTTGGAAAGCTGAGATAATTGTCTAAAACTTTTGTGTTTACAACAATTCCAAATTTTGAGTCTAAAAATGGTAAAAAGCAGCTTTAAGTGGAGACAGTTCGTCGTCGCCTCGCTTGTGGCAGGTTTTGGTACGGAGACCATAACTCTCGGAGGAAATTTACAAATGACACAAATCAAATTCCAGATGATATCCAAGAGAAAGAGATACATTTCATATGAAGACATCTTAGATAATTCAATAAATTTCTTAGTCGATCGACTGGATTTCTGTCAATCGACTGCTCAGTAGAGAGTTGGCTGTTCGAGACTGGGCAGTCGATCGACTGCGGCGCTGAGACTTCGGGATTTTTGAGCATTTTTGATGGTTTTGACTCTAAAAACAAGTATATAAAGTCTACATCTTGCACATATGAAGATATCACTCCCTTCCCAACCCTAACTTGGGTTTGGAATCAAATTACTCTCAAGCTCTTGATAATTTTCTTCTCTCTTGGGTTTTAGATTCAATTTCAAGCTTTGATGTATTTTCATTTCTAGTTTTAGATTTACTTTCATGCATGGCCTTGGGTTTGTAAGCCTAAGAAGAATCCAAATACTCATTTGGATTGTTACTTTTGATACAATTACATTCAAGCTTGGTTTCATTTCTTAATTCAAGTAAGTTTCCTTTCAATTTCATGTTTTATGCTTTATTTCCATGCCTTGTTCTTCATTTCCATGCTTGTTCTTCATGTTATGCCTTTTGCCTTAGCACCTTGGTTTCTTGTTAGATCTTAAGAATTGGATATGGAATCTAGATGAGTGACACATCTAGATCATAGATCGAGTCTTAGATCGTCTTGATTTCAAGTTTTTCCTATGATCTATTTGCAATTTTATCTTCATGCATAGTTTTAGGTTAAATCTTAGATATACACTTTGATGCTAGTTATTTTCCTTAAAGTTTTAAACTTTCATGTCAACTTGTCTTGCTCTTTACATCCATGCTTTCAATTTTTACTTATTTGCATTATTTAGGATTTTATGCATAGTTGTACCTTGTGCTTGCATGCTTGTACTTGGTGAAACAATGCTTGTTTTTGCTTATTTCCTTTATTTGCTTGCTTTTCCATATTGAGGCATTGAGCTAAACTTTTTTGTTCCTTTTAAAATTAAATTTCGGTTAACAAATACGCATCTACGTTTGAAAGGGTTTAAGTTCGCCCGCAAGAGAACGGGGTCACTTGTAGACTGGCAAGTTAACTCGAGTTGATCTCTCGAGGAAGACTAATCGGAAGTTATTCTTGTGTTTTTTATACGAATGAGAAAATAATAAAAAACTAATCTAAACACTCGGACAAAAGGGTTTTGGTATGAGAATCGTAATAACTAAAACAAGGAAATAAGATTTATGCTACTAGCGATTTAAAACTATTCTTACAAAGAGGGGGTCAATCTCTATGCAAGAACTTTAATTAAAGTTTATAAAGAGTTTTAACAACAAATTCTAAAACGAAATTGAAAACCTTTTTAAATGATTAATAAAATGGGGGTCTAGGGKTTTGGAATCGTCTCCACGACCACTTGGGTATTTTATCGAACACTTAGTCTACGAGTTGGGGTTGTCAATCCCAACGTGTAGATTAAACGCCCGACAATTCCAAGCGATGGTTCTAAATGATTCCAAGCACTAGACCCGTAAATCCTAACTACCAACCATCGACAAATCCAATATCACAAGCCCAAAACAAGAATTAATCATGATTGAACAAGAAAATAGAGAACAAATAAAGTCCATCAATAATTAAAATAGAATCGAACACAAGAGTATCATCAAAAAGTTCAATATGATAAAATGAAACTTAATCAATGTCAAAGCATAACAATCCAACAAGAAACTCATGATCAAAAACATTCAAACATTTAACCATACAATTAAAGTAGAGTTTAGAGTGTACGAAATTGAAATATTTGTGAGAACTATCTCCAGCTATTTCGGAGGGATTATCGTCTACGAGTCGAGCCTTGGAAGCTGTCACGGACTCCCGAGAAGCTACGACAGCCGTGGTAACTACCGAATCTACACTACTGCAACTGGTTGTCATGGGGCTTTGAGGCGACGGATCGGAGTTATCAGTTCCGGGCGTGTCCTCGTGGGAGGTCTTCGTCCTTTTATCCGGGTAGGTTCTGATCTTTAAAAGAGAGATAAAAAGATTCAAGAACGCTCATGGGTTGTCATCCCCAAGAGGTTCGAGAATGTCTTCCCGTCTCGGTTTGTCACGAACCGGACGGGGGATTATTCGTCTATGGATGGTGTTTTTTGGTTTTCTGAATGTGGCTGAGTTCTTGGCCTT
>BMAC01000043.1:1637014-1649523 GCA_014905375.1 Phtheirospermum japonicum
AAGGCCAAGAACTCAGCCACATTCAGAAAACCAAAAAACACCATCCATAGACGAATAATCCCCCGTCCGGTTCGTGACAAACCGAGACGGGAAGACATTCTCGAACCTCTTGGGGATGACAACCCATGAGCGTTCTTGAATCTTTTTATCTCTCTTTTAAAGATCAGAACCTACCCGGATAAAAGGACGAAGACCTCCCACGAGGACACGCCCGGAACTGATAACTCCGATCCGTCGCCTCAAAGCCCCATGACAACCAGTTGCAGTAGTGTAGATTCGGTAGTTACCACGGCTGTCGTAGCTTCTCGGGAGTCCGTGACAGCTTCCAAGGCTCGACTCGTAGACGATAATCCCTCCGAAATAGCTGGAGATAGTTCTCACAAATATTTCAATTTCGTACACTCTAAACTCTACTTTAATTGTATGGTTAAATGTTTGAATGTTTTTTATCATGAGTTTCTTGTTGGATTGTTATGCTTTGACATTGATTAAGTTTCATTTTATCATATTGAACTTTTTGATGATACTCTTGTGTTCTCGGAGACCATCCGATCGTATATAAGCGTTACAAACTCGGATTTTGTGGAGATTTTTGGTTACGGAAGGGCTATTTGATGGCTATAAAAGGCCAAGAACTCAGCCACATTCAGAAAACCAAAAAACACCATCCATAGACGAATAATCCCCCGTCCGGTTCGTGACAAACCGAGACGGGAAGACATTCTCGAACCTCTTGGGGATGACAACCCATGAGCGTTCTTGAATCTTTTTATCTCTCTTTTAAAGATCAGAACCTACCCGGATAAAAGGACGAAGACCTCCCACGAGGACACGCCCGGAACTGATAACTCCGATCCGTCGCCTCAAAGCCCCATGACAACCAGTTGCAGTAGTGTAGATTCGGTAGTTACCACGGCTGTCGTAGCTTCTCGGGAGTCCGTGACAGCTTCCAAGGCTCGACTCGTAGACGATAATCCCTCCGAAATAGCTGGAGATAGTTCTCACAAATATTTCAATTTCGTACACTCTAAACTCTACTTTAATTGTATGGTTAAATGTTTGAATGTTTTTTATCATGAGTTTCTTGTTGGATTGTTATGCTTTGACATTGATTAAGTTTCATTTTATCATATTGAACTTTTTGATGATACTCTTGTGTTCATATATATATATATATATATATATATATAGTTTTTTGAAAATTTTTGCACTAAACAAGCTCAAAAGGCTCTAACGACATATCACATAATACATGATTCCGACAGGCAAGCCAGTACAAACACAAATAAGCATGGGAATAATTTCAACAAACGTTGACAAAAATAGTTGGTTGATACGCACGTCGTTAAAAAGAAAGACTCACAAAGAACCATTCGACCTAAATGACTACGCATGCATAATGCGACTCCCCCCTCCCCTACAAACAAAAGTAAGCAATGTCCGCATTACTATTATACAAATTAACCCAAGGAAAAAGGAAAATGTCGAATCAATTATCATGCGAATAGTTAGTCGAATGGTTTAACAAACACTCAAGCACAAAACACATAACAAAATCACTAAAAATGAAAAACGAGAGTTGAGATAGAAAGTGATACAATACTGGGGCTCGGGCCCGCCTAAGTTTCCATGCCGTCCAGAGGAAAAGATGGAACTCTAAAAATGGAGCGATGGTTTCAAGTAAGTCTGCTGCCTCCATCCGACCGGTGACTGCACCACTCCGGTCGGACAATAGTCCAGTGTGCTTTGTCCGACCAGTAATTTCCTCTCATCCGATCGGATGTCCTGGAAAAGCATCATTTTCCACACTTTTCCTCCACAACTCAACAAACCATTACCACACCTATCCAACTCAAGTTAATCAAAAACAAAAATATGTACAAAAATGATTTTTTTTTTTTGGATTAATCTAGAAAAACGATACCTTGGGTTACCTCCCAAGAAGTGCAATTTTTAACGTCTTTTGCTCAACGACTTACAAAGGTAATGTTATCCGGGATCCAGAAATAAATGACGATCGTGCCACGCCTTAGTGTTCTCAAGAGTAAGAGCGTGTCATGAATATCATCAAGGTGGGTACGGCGAGCAGGTCCCATGATTAGAGAAATAAAAACTAACCCTCTTTGGAGGTCGAAAACGTGAGTAATCGATGACGAAAAATAGATCGAAAGTCAGCCTAAGTGTGGGACAATGCTCGGTCGCCGGAATGACTAGGAAATTGGTCGAACATAAGGAATGATCATCGACCGTCCCAAACTCCTTCTCGATTGCCTCTTCTACCGCCTCAACGTTAAGGTTGATCAAATCATCGGGTAGAACGCAATGCGTCTCAACAAACACATCCTCCTCCAAATCCGGTAACACAACTCCAGCATCTCCACAAAAAACAAGTAAGTCCGAGTCGCCAACATCCTCACTCGGAACCTCCAATGGCAACGCCCCTACACTATTACCCAAGACTTCATATTCAATCGCAAAAGCGGCTATCTCAACCAAATACTCAATCTCTTCCTCCTTACACATCTCCCCCGAACAAGAATCCACGCTCGAGTTGCCAACATCCACGGTAGGCTCCACCACATCAAAAATCGGCAGCTCATCAAAAGTAAGCCGCTCCTCCTCATTGCGGTTAGCCAAGTAAGGATCATTATCGAGTGGAACATTCGGATGATAGTGGATTTGTTGGTTGTGGGCGGGAGGATAAGGTAGGGTATAATCTTCATATCTTGGGTTGTAGGGATTTGAGCCGAAAAGTGCACAAGAGTCGTAGCTCGAGTAGGTCTGAATGACTGAAGCTTCCTCCTGTGGCTCTTCATCAAATATCACTCGACATGCATTCGTCAAATGCTATCGTGATCCGCAACGATCACATTCTTCAATATTCTTCTTCGATAAGGCTCGACTTGCTAGCTTAGCTTTCAAGGATGCTATTTCTCTGGTCAATTCATCGATCATTTTGTGTCTTGAAGTGTATGAATTTGAAGATGTGTCCCACTCAGGCGAATAGAATGTCTCCGTGAACCAATTGTATACTTCCTCCCACGTCCCTGAGGAATCGGGCTCTGAATGCATAAATAACTTTCTTGCCCGACCCTTCAACGTGTAGAAGAAGAGTCGCACCTTCACCTCATCCCTCGTAAGGCCTAAAAGAGGGAACGTTCGGGTAATGGCCTCGTACTCTTGGATGAAATAGAATGGATCTTCACTCGGGAGCCCATAAAATACCGGGAGTTGCTCATAGTAGAACTCATCCGGATCGTAGCCACGCATCGTTTGACTCCATCGAGTAGTCGGTTGAGGATTAAAACAAGCGTACGAGTTAGACATTTTTTTTTGGGTTGTTAAATCTTCAAGCCTTGAGAGGTGTACCTAGCATACACAACGCTCAATACAAAATATCAAACGCACCAGCATAAAATAGCAAAAATGAACAAAAATGAAAAATCACCAACAAACACAAATGAAACAATTCACAACACAAACGAGAGTTACAAAGAGCAAACACAAAATGACAACCTTAAGCCTTCCCCGACAACGGCGCCAAATTTTGAGCCGAACTTTTGTGTTCCTTTCAAAATTAAAATTCGGTTAACAAATACGCGTCTACATTTGAAAAGGTTTAAGTTCGCTCGCAAGAGAACGAGGTCACTTGTAGACTAGCAAGTTAACTCGAGTCGATCTCTCGAGGAAGACTAATCGGAAGTTATTCTTGTGTTTGTTTATACGAATGAGAAAATAATAAAAAAATAATCTAAACACTCGGACAAAAGGATTTTGGTATGAGAATCGTAATAACTAAAACGAGAAAATAAGATTTATGCTACTAGCGATTTAAAACTATTCTTGCAAAGAGGGCGTCAATCTCTATGCAGGAATTTTAATTAAAGTTTATAAAGAGTTTTAACAACAAATTCTAAAACGAAATTGAAAACCTTTTTAAATGATTAATAAAATGGGGGTCTGGGGATTTGGAATCGTCTCCACGACCACTTGGGTATTTTATCGAACACTTAGTCTACGAGTTGGGGTTGTCAATCCTAACATGTAAATTAAACGCCCGACAATTCCAAGCGATGGTTCTAAATGATTCCAAGCACTAGACCCGTAAATCCTAACTACCAACCATCAACAAATCCAATATCACAAGCCCAAAACAAGAATTAATCATGATTGAACAAGAAAATAGAGAACAAATAAAGTCCATCAATAATTAAAATAGAATCGAACACAAGAGTATCATCAAAAAGTTCAATATGATAAAATGAAACTTAATCAATGTCAAAGCATAACAATCCAACAAGAAACTCATGATAAAAAACATTCAAACATTTAACCATACAATTAAAGTAGAGTTTAGAGTGTACGAAATTGAAATATTTGTGAGAACTATCTCCAGCTATTTCGGAGGGATTATCGTCTACGAGTCGAGCCTTGGAAGCTGTCACGGACTCCCGAGAAGCTACGACAGCCGTGGTAACTACCGAATCTACACTACTGCAACTGGTTGTCATGGGGCTTTGAGYCGACGGATCGGAGTTATCAGTTCCGGGCGTGTCCTCGTGGGAGGTCTTCGTCCTTTTATCCGGGTAGGTTCTGATCTTTAAAAGAGAGATAAAAAGATTCAAGAACGCTCATGGGTTGTCATCCCCAAGAGGTTCGAGAATGTCTTCCCGTCTCGGTTTGTCACGAACCGGACGGGGGATTATTCGTCTATGGATGGTGTTTTTTGGTTTTCTGAATGTGGCTGAGTTCTTGGCCTTTTATAGCCATCAAATAGCCCTTCCGTAACCYAAAATCTCCACAAAATCCGAGTTTGTAACGCTTATATACGATCGGATGGTCTCCGAGTCCGACCGGAGGGATCTTTCCGCCAGATTTCTAACACTGGGTTTTGACACTGGGTAACCCAGTGTGGATGACAGACACAGTGTCAGCTGTAATATACCAAATCAGGGCCCAATTTCTTTGAAACTCCACTCGCGGGCCCACACTCGTCCACWTTAACACCGAAAAATTTCAAAATACCTAAAATAAWCATAAAATGTGGTAAAAATAAGTCGGGGGTACATAAATACAAAAATATGCTCAATCAATCCAACTTATACCCAAAATTAACAACAAATCTAACTAAAACACTAGCCAAATATACCAAAAATCGTGACAAATACGTGCGAGTCAGGCATACGACGAGGCATCCGAACAACTTGCTATTTCAGTTTCTAGCTTAGTTTAGTTACTTTAATCGCTTTGTGTTCATTTTCCTTTTATTTTCAAAGCTTGAAACACATATATTCTCTCAATTAAATCGATTTCCAATATTACCAAGCTATGAACCTTTAATTTTCTAAAACCACGAAAAACTACACTTCACTTACTCATAGAAATATTTTTATATTTATAATATCATGTAATACACTTAGTATATATTTAATTCATTTTAAATGTCATTGTAGAAGTTAAATTTTATTTGAATTAATTATCATTTTAGAATTTTTTATCCAATTTATCTCTAACCTTTTACAGAAACAACAAATTTATGATAACAAGATAATAATGTGCAAAGGGAGTTTTATTATTATTATTATTAATAGATTAATATTTTATTAGTTAAACTTATTCATTTATATGCTTTTAAAGTAATATTCATATTTTTAAGATGAAAATTAATTGTTTTCAAAACAACTTTTTACATTTTTTAATTATTTTAAAAGTAAGACTATTCACATTCAGATGCGAACTAACAATGAATAATAATATCCACGACGAGCGGCTGGAATCAGTTTTTATGAATAGCAACACCAATAACCGGAAAAAAAACAAAAAACCAGCGTTCGATATCAATAGTCATTTAATTAGACAATAAATAAACACTCGTATTTTTAATTGTAACTATCAAACGATCAATATCACTTCGAATGCAAAATATGATTTTTATTCCGTGGAAGACAATTGCAGGGGCAAGGGGGCCAGTTTGCCAATTGTCCTTGGACAAGTTGTGATTTTCTTTAACAAAACTTGTTTCTTCTTCTTCTTCTTCTTCTTTTTTTTGCCAGATAAAATCATACTAAAGAAAGAAAAATAACATGAAATGAATAAATAATCATATCCCGCCAGCTATCATCTTCTCAAAAGTTTTCATCATCGAAACACATTTTAACATTACAAAACTATTTTCCTTTCAGTCCTAAATTCCTAATTACCTTAGCCTCTCTTTAGGTTTTGGCTTTTAGTTTCGGTTAACTGTATACCTTTTTTTTTTTTAAGTCAAAATTATTACAAATCTTTTTAATTTCCCTCCAACAAATTAAAAACAAAAGTAAAAAGATCATGTATTGGGATATCAAATGAAACCGGAGATCTTGATTGGTGTTAAAAGCCACTCCAATACGCATATAAAGATCGCTATATATTTTTATAAACTTTTTATTAGACAAAATTCGTTGACCCATATTGAAAAAGTACAATTGAGTTTCTCACTGTGGTTAATTCTCCCTTTCACCTCTTGATGGTGTATAGTCAATCTAACAGCCACAAAGCCAGTTGTTGAAGCATTCAATGCTTTTTCTTGCTTCCACTAGCTTTTGGTGCAGTGAAAATGTGCGCAAGGAGGCCGACGATAAGAAACACCGAAACATGCGATCCGTAATTCGCGAGCAACCTCTGCACATCCAACCGAATGATACAAATTAAGATATGGTTACAAAGACAGCGCAAATTGTTCAAAAGTTTTTTAACATGGGAGACAAATAAAACTTGGAGGTAGTTAGAAAATACCATCCTCAAAGTTATATCGACTTTGTGTTTTTGTTTAACAAATTGCAGCAACCGAGGGGGCGATTTGTTAAACAAACACAAACGTAAAGGGGGTTACTTGTAATTTTAAAAAGATAACTGAATGTTTTTCCTCGTAATTAGACTACAAAAACATTCAAATAAAGTCATTACCTTTGCCTGAGTTTTTTGCAAGACACGAGAGAATTGCATCCACACAAAAGCAGAGGGACAGTGAAAAAAAAAAAGAAAAAATCCATCAGTATCACATGAGAAATAATAAGGGCGTGTTGAAATACTAAATACTTCATTGTTATAAATAAGTGCAAGAAAATTACGATTTCAATTTTATTCTGCGCAATTGGGTCTGACAGAATTTTAATTGGTAGAATCGGGGTCGAATACGCTTCCTGCAACAACAATAATCTAAACATTGATACATGGATACATACATTTATTGTGAGAAATTCAGATTCTGAAGAGAATAAACAAACCTGAAGCTTCGACTTTGTGGGAATTCGGAAAGTGATCAAAGCAGGTGCCCCGTAGTAAACGGTCTTCACTTTGGATTCCAACTCAAATGAATGAGACACAATGGAACCACTGAGATCGAATTGAGAATAACTCGTTTTATAAGTAACATAACAAAGTCAAAGTCAACGACCAGAGTCAAATTATTAACACTGTAAATTTTAGAAGCTTACGAATCAAGTCTTTCCCATGTCTTAGATGTATTCCCGATGATAGAATCGAATATCTCTTCGGCCCAATTATCATCGGTGAGGGTTACATCATACGCGGTTCTGCAATTAATTAAAAATATATTTTAGAATGATATGCATATGTTCTCAAGCAAGTGATTAATACAGATATCACAAATGCATTTCAACTTGATTTATTTTATAATGCAAATTAGCAAACACAAAAGACATACATTAGCTTTTGTGATCCCCAAATTTAACAAAACAAAACAGCATTGATTGATGATAAAACGATACCGATTAGCAGCATGCATTCTTCACAGAAATCAAAAATCAAACAAAATTACAGCATAAAATAAATTAAAATGCGTTGCTTCTTTTTTTCTTTTTTTTTTTGAGTCTGACAGAACGAACGCGATTAGCAAAACATCGTTCTTATCAGGAAAAAAAAGCATAAAATAAATGTAAAACCCGTTATTTGTGACCAAACGAAAGCGATTAGCTACAAACATTCTGCATATAATAATAATAATTTTTTTAAAAAGCAAACAATAAATTAAAAATGCGTATTTGTGACAAAACGAATGCGATTATCAACAAGCATCCCGAACAGAAATCATCAAACAAACAATCAACAAAAGCTCGCAAAATCCCACAATTATGCAATAATTATAAGAGACAAGAAAAAAAGAGGAGGATAGTGTGAATACTCGGATCCAGCGTTATGAATGTCGATAGATACGGATACCCGTTCCAGATCCGAATTCAGCTTTCTGTGAGAAACCCTTTTATGCGCCACGATAAATGGTGAGTTCCCTGATTCCGCAAAAGTCGAAGAACAAATGCATAGCAGAGATAACACTGAAATGATTGTCAAATGAAAAGCGTACGCCATTGAAATCGAATTGAAAGCTTCTTTTTTTTGCCCCCTTCGTTTTTCACGACTCAGTGGTCAACTTTGCAAGAAAGACCAGAGTGAAGTTATTTTATAAACACGTGTGTGGGCCAATATTCATGGGTGGGCTTTAATGGGCCTAGAACCATTACAATAGGGGTGACCACTTCCGGAGCGTCCGATTACGAACGGATTCCGATCCCTAAAATTTTATAATTTGACTCTAAATTTTAGAAAATTCATCCAAACTAGGTTTAATTAAAAAATATATATTTAAATATAAATTAAAAAATGGTGTTAGTTTGAAAAAAACTTACAAAAAATGTGTCGGGGCGCCTGGGAATAGCGCCCCGCTCACATTCTAGAAGGTACAAATAGTAACCGTTTTAGAATGTGAGCGAGACGTCATTCCCAGCCGCGTTCCGGACCTAAAATGACATTTTAGAAGGTAGATATAAAGAACCATTTTAGATTCCAAGGACGTCCCGAACCTAAAGTGACTTTCTACTCTTTTTTGGGGCCGAAAAAAAAATTAACACTTTCACAAAATTAATAATTTTCTCATTTACAAATAAAATCAATTTTATTAAATAATTAACAACTAAACAAGAAACGAATAAATTCGAATTTTCACATAATTAATGATTTTTCACAAAATAAATAAATTAAGACTTTTTCACATAATTAATAATTTATATGTTTGTGAAATTTAAATTTATTGATTTGTGATGAAATTATTAATTATGTGAATAATTAAATTTGTTAATATGTCAATTGATTTATTTTGTTTAAAATTCTTAATTATGTGAAAAATTAAATTATATGAAATTATTAATTATGTGAAAAAAAGTCTTAATTTATTTATTTTGTGAGAAATCATTAATTAAGTGGAAAATTCGAATTTATTCGTTTCTTGTTTAGTTGTTATTTAATAAAATTAATTTTATTTGTAAATGAGAAAATTATTAATTTTGTGAAAATGTTATTTTATTTATTTATTTTATTTATTTATTTTTTTTCATTTCAAACCCAAAAAAGAGTATAAAGTCACTTTAAGTCCGGGACGCCATTGGAATGGCGTCCCGCTCACATTCTAAAAGGTGTTTTATATCTACCTTTTAGAATGTCACTTTAGGTTTAGGACGCGTTTGGAATGGCGTCCCGCTCACACTCTAGAACGGTTACTATTTGTACCTTCTAAAATGTGAGCGGGACGCTATTTCCCAGGCGCGTCCCGACACATTTTTGTAAGTTTTTTCAAACTAACATATTTTTTTTAATTCATATTTAAATATGTATTATTTATTTAATTATAACCAAACATTAGTACAATATTTGAGAATTTCATCGAACACCTTGATATTTAAAATATGAATGAACTCATAAAAATGAGGATTGTCAATATTCATACTCTATATAAACATACATACCAAACACACACACACACACAAAATAAAAAGAATAAATTGCTGTTCCACATGTTTTAATTGCCGATTTCGGTTACTTCATAACCAACGATACAATGATTTTGGGAACCTAGAAGAACCGTCCACATAGGTTAAAATTCCGAAATCGACGCCTACAATTTGGTTTTGAATTCGATTTTGAATCCGTTTGGTCAATTATAATTACACACTACTAGTAATATTGCTATGTGGAAGGACGATTGGATACAAGAAAAAATAATTTTCCCTCAATTACCAAAACTAAAAAAATGGCCAAAAAGTGATTATTTATAACCAATAAAATATAATTCATTCCTCCCCTCCCACAAAATTTTCCTCATTATTTCCCTTCTCTCTCTTAACAACCATTAACTTTCTACCTTACAAAAATATTATTTAATCTCCTCTATCATCTCTCCACTATTATTAACTTCCCATCACACAAAAACCTCTGTGGCCCCATTTGAAAATTCTTTTACCAAATAATTGTATATTCAATCACTTACTCAAAATTACACAAATTATATTGAATCACTATTCACCAAAATAATTTCATCTTTTAAATTTTTTTCCCACTATTCTTTAGTAAAACGAAATGAAAAAAAAAGGATATCCAATCGCCACCTTAATATTTTACGCTCGTATCTTTTTTCTATATTTTCACACTTAAATTGAAGTTTAAAACTTGTCTTCGTTAATCTAACAATACAGAAACAACGTATAAACAAAGATAAAATAACGAAGACTTACAATACAGTGACTTTATGATACGTCAAACTCTATTAACCAATAGATTTATTTAAAAAGATTCTAATTCATTAATATAGATGATATGCCAAAAAGTGATTGGATTAGAGTTTCCCTAAAACAACACATATACAAACATGTAAATAAAAGAAACAACATAACAATAAACATGATACAACAATAAAATACATGAGTATAAAAATACCCAAAAATCATAAATCAAAGTAAAAATAATTATTCCTCAAAAATCATTGGTTCTTTTCGGAATTGTCTATTTATTTTTTAGGCCTTGAAGTTGGTTATATTTATATATTTTTATATAAATTAATTTATGGATTTTATTAAGTGACAATATTAATACATAGAGATTGTTGATATAGTTGATTTTTGTTTTTGCGGCAAAAGTTATTTAATGTAGATGCTAGGCTATGAATACTAATGTACAATAAGGTTGAGATGATACATTAGGTGTTGAAATTTTCAAGATATGAATACGATATATATATATATATATATATATATATATATATATATATACACACACACACACTAGTTTAACACCTGCATATTATGCGAGATTTGAAAAATAGTAATATTAATTAAAAATACTACAAGAATAATATTGAAAATGGAACATACATATTACAACATTATTTTTTCTATTTACAGGAATATTATTTTTTCACAATAAATAGTTTTTACACACAAATAAGAACATTATTTTTTTAAGTAAAACTAGTTTTCACAATAAAGAATTTTCAAGTTTTTTTTTTAATCGTAAGTCACAAAAATTAGTTGTAAAGTATATCAAAATACCCTAAACTTGAAGGGAAACCCCGCAGAAATTGAGTTTGAAAAAAATGTAAAACATACAACACTCGCGTGTCACATGTGAATATGTGATATAAAATTAAAATCTTAAGACAATAATAACTCTATTAAAAAATGTCGTACATCTAACTTGTAGTATATGTAATATTATTTTATTATTTTTTCTTTTTTTTTTGTGCGTAAGACACTAATTTGTTCGTATAGATATATAATGTGTGTATCAATGAATTATATTGAAATTAGATAAAGAGATTTAGAATATATTTAATATCTATTTCTTAAGGCGTAATAACTTATTATTTATTTTTATCTTTTTTGTTCCTTTTTTTTTGCGTAATAATAATTCTTCATATATATTTTAATATTATTTTAAATTTATTATATCAAGATTAGATAAAGAAATTAAGTTTATATTTTTTTATATTTATTTCTCTTTTGTAATTATTTTATACACCTCGTACTTTTTTTAAATAACTATTTAAAATTCTAAATATAAAATTATTTCAACTTTTATTATAAATAAGAATTAATTCAATTTATGTTGATTTTCTCTAATCAGATATAACTTATTTATATTTATATATTATAAGAATAAAATAATATATTGAATTAGGCAAAATATGTTAAAGAAAATATTAAATTAGGTAACATGTAATTAAATGAAATATTGAATTAGGAAAAATATAATATCAAGAAAATATTAAATTAGATAAAATATAATAAAAGAAAAATACTAAATTAGGTAGATATTAGGTTTGGATGACACCGAAGCGCAAGAACTTTTCCAAAACTAACGAAGCGTAGGAAACAGACACTAGGATAGGAGGATTATATATATATATATATATATAAGGTTGGGTTCAAATGAGAACCCGTCATTATATGTGAACTTAGGGACTCATCTTGACCATTAGATTGGATAATTTTGATAGTTGAGATCATGACATGTCAGCATGGTAATAATGTAAAAAATGCATTAATTAATTAAAAAAAGTATTTTGGACATATATCAACGTTTACAAAGAGCACTACATTGTTCTTTAGAAAGTACAATAGATTAAGAAAAAAAACACTACGATTGTATACAAAAAGCATCGCAAATTTCGTATATAAACTGCA
>BMAC01000043.1:1650063-1663483 GCA_014905375.1 Phtheirospermum japonicum
CTTAGTGTCGCCGTCACAGCCGCACATCCTTCTGTTTTTTTCCTTCTCCAGAATCATGTCAGCAGCCTCAATGTTGATTCCAACCTTAATGAAGGTTATGATGGGAAATTTCAAGAAGCAAATGGTATGTTATTTTCCGATTTCATTGAACAACTAATTATTCGTATTTTACAAATCCAGTTCAGTCTCCTTTAAAATCGCCCAACTTTTTTTAATACTTATTTCTCAGATCTGAGAATTTGGGAGTTCTTGAAATATTTACGGTTGTTTTATTATGGTTTCGTAAAAAAGTGATTTTTTTCCTCCGTTTTTTTATATCTAATATTTAGATCTGATGAATTCTAGATTTTGATTTCCATTTTTTTAGATCTTATCAATTTTGGATTTTCAATAAGCAAATTGTATGTTGTATTTTCAATTTTTTTAGTAATTATTCATCGGATATCCTTTATTTGTTGGTTCTTGAAATATTCGAGTACTGTTGTTATGGTTTAACACAATTTTTTTTTCTTTGGAAGAGTAAAAGTAAAATTATGATAATACTTATTTCAATATTTGGATTCTGTCAAATATTTTGATTATATGTGAAATATTATTTATAATTTTTTTTATTAATGCGTTTTTTTCCTGGGACAATGATCAACACAGGTAAACAGATAATACTTAATTTTTTATATATTATGATTTCCGTAAATTTTACTTATTTTTGTTGTTCGCTTATCAATTCTATTTTAATTGTACACTGCTGTTTTTTTATTGATATGGATGTGATTCTGCAAATTCATTTTTGTACAGTTTTGAGATCTGGAATTATTTTAAGTATCTCAATATATTTATTCAATTTTATATATTTTTTATTTTTTTGCTATCCAAGTTCTCGATTCAATTTTCAATGAACAAAATTTTGAATTTAATTATTCGATAGGTGCATGAATTATTGTTTATCAGTTTAGATTGCATGTTCGAATTAGATATATTCTGTGTTTGCATGCCATAATTTGAGCTACAGAAATTCAAATGCTTTTTAAAGTAAATATTGCTGCTGGTTTTATCTTAATCTTAACATTTCTATTTTTCATTCTGTGCATTCCTTGCAGTTTATCCCTCCGATGGTTGCACCCTTGATTATTCGGAGGGGTGATGTCGTGTATACTCTCAGGAATGCCGGCGAGGTACTTGGCAGGTCGAGCTGATGATCAGCGGTTTAAAGGTCCGTATATCTATTATGTTTTTCTGTTTCAGTATTCTTTCAATGCCAACGATTTAGGGTTTGTTCTTCTCTATTAATTTTTCACTTATTTGTTTCTTTTATTATTATTATTGAAGTATAGGAATTTAACCTCACGATCTGATAATCGGATTCTCTTTCTTAACGAATTATTATTATTATTATTATTATTATTATTATTATTATTCAGAAATTTGAGTAGATGGTAAATTAATTTTGATGATTCTTAATGGCAGTGGGCACGGGAGCTTTTCAGACAATCCAATGGAGATTTCCAACTTTTGTGGCATGCTGGTCAGGTGAGGTTTTTTTATTTTATTTATATTTAAATATATGAATTTAAATCAATATCTGTTTGGCGCAACAAAGCAAAACTGGATATTTTGTCAATTTTTCTAACACATCGGATTTAAAATGTGTCCATTGGCCCAATCTTTAGCAAAATATTTGGCACGGAAAAGGTTTGGGATAACTAAGATTATTCGCCTCAAAATACATTAAGTTTTTGTTTAGATTTCATCGTCTTTGAAGAATGGCCGGAGGTGGAAATTTCATTCACAGAGTATATTCTTACGTGGCTAATGAACTGATCGTAAATGGACTCGCGAACAGGAAGTTTGATTTTTATTGTGTCGATATCAATTTTATTTTGCTGTTGGTTTTGCTTTATATTTGATGTAGAATAACGATTGGATATGGTAAATTGGTTTGTGCATTTGTGTCGATATCAATTTTATTTTGCTATTGGTTTCGCTTTATGCACAGAGTATTGTGCATTATTTTCCAAGAAAAATAATGGCATGAAATTTAGCTTATGTGCTTTTTTATTTTTAAACAATTTTTTCCTGATGAACCTAAATTTATATTGAATGTGGTGATCAAAAGTTATTCATGCAGTATTAAAAACAATTGGTTCTTTTTTGACAAAGGGTCTGAGAAGCTGTTGGATCATATGAAGTGGTTACTCCGTTTGGTAGCAATTTTAATGTACAGTTTCTGGTGAGATTGTATTATCTATTTAACGAAACCAACCATTACTTTCAATTACGAGTTACAAATGAGAAGTTATCACTATTGAGCAGGTGAAGTTTGGTGAACTGAATTCCTTTTCGCATAATTTTGACATTGTATTGCATTCGGCTAGCGAAAAATATTCTAGAGGCGGGTTACTATGGCTGAACGAGACGAGCAACTCGAACTTAAGTTTAGAATATTTGATGGGACGGATATAGGTCATGCGCCCTACTCATCGTTGACTACAAATGCAACTCTTAAGCAAAGGATCCTTTCTGAGTGGCCTCAAGGTTGCTATTCGGCTACTCAATATCAAGTCTTTGCAGCTAGAAGCCTTCAGAAAGACACTCATGCGATCGCTCCAAGACAGTGAAAACCCTGTAAGTGAACAAGTTATTCGGGCTTAAATATTCTTAGATTATGTACGTTAATAGCCTAAATATTTAGATTGCTCATTTTCAATTTTATTTTTTTAACTTTCTTTTCGATATGCGAGGGCTCAAAAGGCTAATACCCCATATTTGGCGAGCACCAAAGGTTTGCATCTTTGATTTTCCAAAATTCCAAAATGTTACATTAATAGCATTTATTATGAAGGTATGGCTCTTTATCTCTGTGTAATAGCTCTGTTTTTATTGTGTTCATTGGCCCATGTCAAATGTTACGTTAATGCACATTGGTGTGGCACATGGATGGATATGATGTGTAGTTTTGTTTTATTGGGAAAAGAAACTGCTATGAACATTGCTAACACTTAAATTAGTGATTCGTCCTAAAATATCGAATCGCCTGAATAAGCCCTGGGAACCCGCACGCTTCCAAAGCCTACACCACAAACAAAGGTTAGAAAGGACCACCGGTGGTTTTCCGGTGGAAACCTCTCCAATACTTAAGTTAGTAAGCGATGAGGTGTTTTTCCAAAAATAAGAAGGAATGCTCGTAACAACATACKTCTCACTACCCCCAAGCTGGGGTATTTATAATTTGTCCCTGTGGGGACCCCAGCCGGGATCTCGGGAARACATGCCGCAATTCATGGGCCYTTTTATAAAACATATTCAGAACAAGTGGTCCCACTTGTTTCCTCTTAGACAAACTGGTGACCAGGTCTGCTTAGACTCATTCCAGTGTTGATTGTTATCGGTGCCCTTTTTTTTCTCTTATTCCAGGTCTGCCAGACACACATATGGGTTCTCCCTGGTGTGGGGACCCCTTTTCCGGGATCTCAGGAACACGTGCCGCGAATCATGGGCCGTTTTATAAAACATATTCAGAACAAGTGGTCCCACTTGTTCCCTCTCAGGCAAGCCAGCGGCCAAGTCCTGACAAGTGGCCTTTACTTGTCTTTTCAGTTCAAACCTTAAGCAGATCTGTCCCGAAGGCTATTTTCTCCGGAAGAGCTTTCATCCAGCTTTTCCTTCATGCCGATTCGTCCCCTCTTATCTGTTACCGATTCTAGGTCTACCTCAATCCAGGTCTGACCGATATGGCCCTATCAACTCCTCCCCCCCAATAAAGAGGTTGAGGTAGAACTAGTCAAGCGGGGTCCCACATCTTTTAGTGCTTCTCGTACTGGCCCGAATCCCCAGAGATATGCCAAAGTGGCCCGGACCAATTATTGGTGTTTAGTGGCGCCTCATGTTCACCCATCAGGTTATTGTGCAGCCACGCTTCCTCACGCGCACGCCCAGTCAGCCCTAATTAGGGTCCCGACGCTTCAATTTATCTCCTAGGGCCCTAATCGCCTGCCCGCATTAAATGCTCAAATCCCATCAAATCCCTCTTTTCTCGATTTCCTCATTTTGAAATCATTCGCTTTGCTTTTTATTCTCGCCGACTTCATTTTCACTCTCCACTTTTCTGCTCCTTGTTTCTCTCTCTCCTCAACTTTTGTGACTCTACCTCTTCTAATACTCCGGTGAACTCTTCCCTGCTATTTCTCAATTATTCCGACGACCTTCTTGAGTCAGGTACCGTTCTACGCCTTTTCCTTTTAATTTTCATAATGTCATCTTCTCCAGAAATTAGGGTTATTCCTTCTCTTCCGCTCGCTCTCCCTGAAGGGGCGGTAACTCCTTCCCTTCCGTCGCCCCCGATTTCAGGGGCGGCAGAAGCCCCCACTATTCCAGAAGAGGCTACAGCCTCACGTTCTTCTTCACTGGATCCTCCGGAAGTGGAGGCGTCTCTCTCACCTCTATCCACCGCTCCGGTGCCTGCAGCCACCTCCTCGTCAGGAGGCGTGGTCTATCCTCCGCCGCTTCCTGATTATCCTAAGATCAACTCCATTCTCAGCCAAAGCTTCGTAGATGATCTTAAGTATAAGTATAACATTAGGGAGCCTTATGATCCTTATGCCCCTCGAGCCGGTACCTTGGCTTGTCAAGCCCCGGCAGGCCGAGTAACCTTCTATGCTGATCAGTTCAGTGCAGGCCTACGCTTGCCTGTTCATCCCATGATGTTGGAAATTGCTCAGATGTATAGAATCCCTATCTTTCAGTTTTCCCCTAATTCTTTCCGTATCATGGCATGTTATAATCTGGCCATGCGCTACGCCGGCCAGGACCCTACAGCCCTGGTTTTTTATCAGCTCTTCTCGGCGAAAAGCCTTCCCCCCGACTGCTTTTACCTTACTGCCCAGCCAGGAGTCCACTTCATCCACAAACTTCCAACTTCCCATAAATCTTGGCGCAAAAAGTTTTTTTTCGTTCATTGCAAGGGGGACTGGGGTTTTGACCCTAACCCCATTGATAGTTTACCCATTTATCCGCCCTCGACCGCGGCGACTAGGCCTCCCCGCATTCAGAAAATAGTGGCTACCCTGAATGCCCATCCGATTAACGTGACAGAATTTCTCACTCCTTCAGTTTTGCAAACCTTTAATGAGACCTGTGAAATGGGTCCTCTGCCTGCCAGGATTGGTAAAAGAGGCCTCCTTATCTTGACACTACTGCATCATGTTTTGCCACTCCGTGCCTCTAACTTTTGTCTTCTTATTTCAGAGAAGATGATGCGCTTGCTGTTTGAGGCTACCGACAAAGAAGGCACCGCGGCTGATTCAACTGCACCAACTCGGGAGACAAGTGGAGCTGGCGTGGTCCAAACCCAGAGTTCCCCTGTAGCCGTGCCAACAGTACGTCCACGTTCGGTAAGGCAGGTCATTTCAGACTCGGAGGAGGAGGAAACGCCTCTCAAGAAGAGGCCCCGGTCCAGCCGAGGGCGAGGCATAGTTATTTCAGGCAACCCTACTCCCGCTCCGGCTGCCCCCACCGTGCGCAGTTCTGGTCCTCCTCGAAAGACCTCAGTTTTAAACTGTTCTGGAGATGTGGCGGTTCGCCACGTGAGCGGCCAATGCTCCCCCGAAGACCTGCGAGTTTTGGAGCAGATGAGCGATAGGGAGCTACTGGAATCCTGGTGCCAGGATGAGGCTCGGGTATGTTACCCTTTATTTTCTTTTCTCTTTCCTTCCTTTTTCATTTTGCACTCTTTCAAAGTTCTGACGATTTTCAAATCTTCTCTCAGGCTGAGGCGAAGAGGGCCCTTTTAGCCATCAGGGCGACCCGATCTCTGGGCCAAACAGATTTGGCCAAGGAGAATGCCGACCTCAAGGAGAAAATGCTACGCCTGCGGGCCCTATCCAAGGACAAGGTAAAAGAGGTGAAGAAGCTGCAGGAGGAAGTGGCTGGGCTGAAGAAAGCCCAGAAGAAGATGATAGAAACGGCTCGAGAGGAGGCCAAGAACGAGGGCATTGCTGAGGCGAGGAGCCTAGCCGACGAAGCTCTGGCTAAGGCTAAGGTTGAATGGAAGGCCGAGTTTCTCAATTCCGAYGAGGGGCTGAATCTGGTTCAAGTGGCCAGGGAGGAGACCAAGAAAGCTTTCTTGGGATCTAAAGCCCTTTTTTCCTTGCTCTTTCCTGAAGCCGTGGTGTATTACAACTATGGCTTGGACGAGCAGGCTAAGTGGGTTAAAGATAACCCCGGGGCTCCCTTCGACCGGAAAGTTCCACTGAAAAATCCCCCTGAGCCGACCTCATTTTCGTATAACCCTGCCAAGGACCACCTTCACACTGCGGGGCCCGTGGAGTTTGCCGAGCATATTCATGCCGTTCTGCACCCTTTCGTTCCTGCCCAGCCTCAGCCAGACCTGGCCCTTTCCGTTGTCCCCCTGACTTCATCTCCCTCCCCAACCTTCGCAGGTCTGGGTGAGCTGCTTGGGGGTGCTTCCCCTGGAGACCTATCGGGGGATGCTGTAGAGCAGCTGTCAATAGGTCTTGGGATAGAGATGTATGTCGAGCCTTAAACTGGGCAAAATCCCTTTGTTTTTCAGCAGATCCGTAGGATGCCTGTGTGGCTGGTCTGACTGTGTTTTCTGAACATTGTAATATTGAATAATTGCTGATTTCTTATTAATGAATTTCTTCGTTTTTATTTTCTTGTCGTGTAATGACCTTTGCATTACCTAGGGTTTCCTTAATATTCGGAAACCCTAGTACTTGTTGGTTCTCTTGTCACGTGCTTGCCCTTCTTTAAATTCTTGCTTGTATTTCCATAATTTCTCAATTTCTACCCCCTTCTTCTTGATCCCCTCAATTATCTGTCATGTCTTCTTCTCCTTTCATTGATGAACTCAGTACCGCGAGGCGTAAGAACATTGCCCTTGTGGTTGAAAAGTTCAAGCTCTCTGATCAAATTGTTTCTTTAAAAGAAAAGATTAGCTCCCTGTATCGCTTTCTAGAGAGGAAGCGACAGAAGAAGCGCTTTTATAAGAGGGAATGGGCTGAGCTCCGGCAAGTTTATCGCCAGCTTCAAGAGGAAAAAGCGGATCTGATTGAATCAGTGAATCGTTTGGCTCTCGTTGCCGGCGAAGCGCAGTCACTCTCTGATCGCTCTGACAAGTATCGCCGCCGCTTTCATGAGACAGAGCGTGAGCTCTGGCGCGTTCGCCGAGCCTTAGCCGTGGACCGGAGATCCTCTCCATGACAAGACCCTATGTTTTTATTGCTTCTTTAATTTCTGTACTGGGAATGTTGGCCCAGGGCTTTTGTTTGTATCCGCATATGTTTAATGAAATGGGAAGGGTTATAGTTTCCCTGTGTGTTTTTATCTGCTTACTTCTGTATTTCAAGAATTCTCGCAACATTTTTCCTCCTTGCCTCAAGCGACTCTGATTTTACATCAATCCTGAATTCCTCCTGGTTTCATAGATGCAATCTTAGGGCACATTTGTGTTTAAACTATTGTTAAGAGTGTTTATTCCTGTCAAGAAAGACGTAGGTTTTAAAAAGATCGAAGAGATCTGCCTTATGCCAGACTTGGCTCGTTGTATTAGACAGGCAAAATTATGGGCAGCCGCCCTTAGCCCATCCTGGCTGAAACTGACAATCAGGTCAGGCAAAATCATGGGCAACCGCCCTTAGCCAATCCTGGCTGAAACTGACAATCAGGTCAGGCAAAATCATGGGCAACCACCCTTAGCCAATCCCGGCTGATACTGACAATCAGGTCAGGTAAAATCATGGGCAACCGCCCTTAGCCAATCCTGGCTGAAACTGACAATCAGGTCAGGTAAAATCATGGACAACCGCCCTTAGCCAATCCTGGCTGAAACTGACAATCAGGTCAGGCAAAATCATGGGCAACCGCCCTTAGCCAATCCTGGCTGAAACTGACAATCAGGTCAGGCAAAATCATGGGCAACCGCCCTTAGCCAATCCTGGCTGAAACTGACAATCAGGTCAGGTAAAATCATGGGCAGCCACCCTTAGCCAATCCTGGCTTGTGTAGGCCTTTTTTCGCTCCAAAACTCAATTTTACCTTCCCGCTCTTTTCTAAGTCCCTTTTCGCGCCAAATTAGGGTGATTTCCCGCTTTTTCTCCCCCTATATAATGGTGTCGCGCCTCTGCTTACTTTTCTTGCATAATGGCGTCGTCATCCACTCCCAACGTCTTTTCCCATGAGGAGCATGTCCGTCTACTTCAAAAGAAAGGTCGTCTGAAGGCAGAAATTGGCGAATTGCAAGATCAGTTGAAAGAACGTGCTAAGAAATTGGCTGAGAAGAAATCGCAACTCCGTAGAGAACGACAACGCTTTGAACAAATGATTGCTAACTTGAAGAGGGAGAAGGCGGAGCTGTATGTCGATTGGGACATTGCGGTGGAGGTGTCCGACCGCTTTCGTGTTCGGCTTTTGGAGTATGAAGATGAGATCAAGCGGCTCCGTCAGCTTCTCGATTCTGTGCCCCCGTCTTAGGGTTGCTTTTCTATTTTTCATGATTTATGATTTGTGTACTTGTGACTGCGAATATTCTTATAAGAATATCTGCTTTTGTATTACTGCTTGAAGGTTCTTTTAAATAAATGCTATTCGCTAGTGTTTTGAAGGTGTCTTATTGTTTTCTTCCTGTCGTGGACCATAAATTCAACCATAAYTCTACTTRAARCGATCAAGCYTAAAGCTGTTACATTTAAGTGTAAAATTTCCGTAAATTGACAATGTTCCAAGCMCGAGGTAACGCCGTGCCATCCAACTCTTCCAGTCTGTACGCGCCACCAGGCAAGGTCTYGGTAACTCGTACAGGTCCTCGCCAAGATTCTTCCAGCTTCCCTTTTACTTGTCCCAGATCAGCCCGTCGTAAGACCAGATCTCCCACTTGGAACTGTCGCTTGGCCACAGTTTTATCATACGCCACTTTTATCCTTCCTTTAATGTGCTCCATTCGTAGTGCAGCCTGCTCTCTTTTCTCCTCAATCAGATCTAAAGCATCCCGCCTTAACAGCTCATTTTGTTCTTCATCAAAATTCTGGATCCGATGTGTTTTAAAGCTAACCTCCYCGGGGACCACAYCATCCATACCATACACCAAGCTAAAAGMGGTTTCWCCCYTGCTTRCCTTTGGGTTCGTACGGTARGCCCATAGTACGGAACTCAGCTCTTCCACCCACTTCCCTCCAGATCTGTCCAATCGCYTTTTGATTCCTTGAACTAAAATACGATTAGTTACCTCAACRTGACCGTTCGCTTGTGGGTGGTACACAGCTGTAAAGTGCTGCTGAATYTTCATCTTGGAACACCAAGCCTTTATCTTGGCTCCTGCGAATTGGGTCCCATTGTCTGACACCACTATTCTTGGTATACCAAAGCGACAAATCACGTTTTTCTAGATGAAACCCATTACAGCTTCCTCTGTTATTCTAGCGAGAGCCTCGGCTTCCACCCACTTTCTGAAGTAGTCAATGACCACGATCAAAAACCTTTTTTGAGCTGGGGCCATTGGGAATGGGCCAACCAGATCAATACCCCATTTTGCGAATGGGCAAGGGGAACTCATCACCATGAGCTCCTCCGCAGGTTGATGGATTAGCGGGGCCATTTTKTGGCACTTTTCACATTTTRTAACGAAGTCCTCAGCTTCTTTCCGCAAGGAAGGCCAGAAATAACCTGCTCTCAATATCTTATTGGCCAGAGCTCTGGCTCCCATATGGTTGCCACAGCAACCCTCATGTATCTCTTTTAACGCCAGCCCTCCTTCTGTTTGCGATAGACACCTCAAAAGGGGTTGACCAAATCCTCTCTTGAATAACTCTCCCTTGATCAGGCAGAATCTAGCAGACCTACCCCGTACCTTCGCCGCTTCTCTTTTTTCTCCTGGCAATACGTTCTTTTCAAGATAATCTTTTATAGGGGAACGCCAATCCTCCTCCTCAGCAATTATACAGATCTTCTCAACACCGAACTCCTCTTTCGCTTTCAATAGAGTGATCGTTCGTTCATAACAGTCCGCAGCTGAACTTGCTATTTTGGCTAAGAAGTCTGCACGGCCATTTTCCTCTCTGGGAATCTGAACAACAGTTAGCTCTTTCATACCCTTGGCTAGCTCTCTGAATTTAGCCAAGTATTTCTGCATATGTTCCTCTCTTGTTTCYAAATCTCCGCTAATTTMTTTACACACAAGCTGAGAATCAACCTTGGCGCATACGCGATCTGCACCCAGGTCTTTCGCCATCTGGACACCTCTTAACAGAGCTTCATACTCCGCCACGTTGTTAGAGAATGTCGTTTTTAATTGAATAGCAAACTCGGTGGACACCCCCTCTGGGTTGATCAGGATAACTCCCGCTCCACAGCCCTGATTACAGACAGAGCCATCCGTAAAGATCGTCCATCTCTCTAGCTCCTCGGGGAAGCCAGTCATTTCTTGCATGAAATCTGCTAATGCTTGAGCTTTAATTGCCGTCCTGGTTTCAAAGCTAATATCGAATTCACTCAGCTCAATTATCCATCTGACCAATCTTCCCGATGCTTCTGGCTTATCCATGACTGCTTTCAAAGGCAAATTCGTTCGTACAATTATACCATGTGACAGGAAATATGGACGTAATTTCCGGGCCGTTCCCACAAGGGCCAGTATTGCTCGCTCTACTTCCACGTATCTTACCTCGGCTTCATGTGAGACCTTGCTCCAATAATAAACCGGCTTCTGGATCTTCCCTTCTTCTCGCAGTAAGACAGAGCTGACCGCCTGCTGTCCTATCGATAAGTACAGAATGAGAGGTTCTCCCAGGACGGGCTTTGTTAGCAAGGTCATGCTAGCTAAATGCTCCTTTAATGCGACGAATGCTTCCTCACACTCGCTACTCCAGTGAAATTTTGCTTTTTTCCTTAGAGTTCGAAAGAAAGGTAAGCTCCTTTCTGCAGACCTGGACAAGAATCTACTTAACGCATTGATGCGCCCCGCTAAACATTGCATCTCTTTCTCATTTCGAGGCGCTCGCATGTCCATAATTGCTCTGACTTTCTCGGGATTTGCCTCTATACCCTTTTCCGTGACCATGTAGCCTAAAAATTTGCRAGCTCTGACACCGAAAGCACACTTCTRAGGATTAAGCTTCATCTTGTATCGTCGTAGGGTACCAAAGGTTTCCCGCAGGTCRTCTACATGTGATGTTGCTTTCACGCTTTTGACCAACATATCATCCACATAAACCTCCATATTCCTCCCAAGRTGACTTTTAAACATTTTATCAACCAAGCGCTGGTAGGTGGCTCCTGCGTTTTTCAAGCCAAAGGGCATCACMACATAGCAATATGTCCCCTTTGGGGTAATGAAACTGACCCGTTTCCAATCYTCCTTAGCCAGTCTGATTTGATGATATCCCTGAGATGCATCCATCATACTCAAAAGTTCACACCCAGCGGTGGAGTCTACAAGCTGGTCGATCCTGGGTAAGGGATAATGATCTTTCGGGCAAGCACGATTGAGATCTCTAAAGTCGATACACATGCGCCAGTCKTCCTGAGTCTTGGGGACCAAMACAGCGTTTGAAAGCCATWRAGGAAATTGTATTTCTTGGATGTGTTTAGCCTTTAACAATTTRTCGACTTCGGCTTCTATYATAGCTTCCTTTTCAGGGCCAAAATTTCGTTTCTTTTMCTTTATTGGCTTGGKGTCTGAGCTGATATTGAGGTGATGTTCCGCCACTTCRGGGTCAATTCCCACCAAATCTTCTGGAGACCAGGCAAATARATRCGCGCTACTCCTTAATAGTGCGACTAGCTCTGTCAGAGTTTCCGGACTGAGGGTTGTTCCTACTCGGAGGATCCGGCTCCCATCCCCCGGGYTTACTTCAACCATCARCAGARCTTCCTCTCTGTTGGCCAGATCTGTTTTTGGCAGCTCTATCCTGGCCCTTTTTCCTTGTCTCTCTTCCTCCTTCCRCTGAACACATTCTATYTAAGTCCGTCGTGATGCATACTGATCACCCCTGACCTCTCCTGCTCCATCCTCCYTTGGGAATTTCATCTTCATATGAAAGACGGATATAACGGCCTGAAATTGGCTTAAAGACGGTCGTCCCAGCATGACGTTATAAGAGGAGGGTGCATCCACTWTCAGAAAACGCACTGTTTTTYTCACCCTYTACGGCTCTTCTCCTAACGTCACGAGGAGTCTRACCGCTCCTAYGGGTTTTAYGGCTCCTCCTGCGAACCCTACTAAGGAGGTGGTGACCTCTTCCAGCTCAACGTCCAGTTTTAACTGCCTAAAGCAGTCGTAGAACAAGATATCGGCAGAGCTCCCAGTGTCTACGAAAATRCTATGGACATTATAATTAGCAATAGTTGCYGTTATAACCAGAGCGTCCATATGAGGGGCTAAAATACCATCGCTGTCCTCRGACCCAAAGCAGATGTTAGGGGTAGAAATCATTTGTCCTACATCYCGCGATTTRCGTACCAGGTCCTTCGCYGCTCTGACATAATTGTGTTGTGTCCGCTTGGAGTGCTCATCTAGCTCTCCTCCCGTAATCATTTGGATTTCACCATGGACGACCTGAGCTTGGTCAGGCTTTCTCGATCCAGCCCTTCCTCTGTCCTGAACATCCGTCCGTCCGCCTTTACTTTGTGAGAAGCGGTCCGAGTTGTGATGTCCAGACCTGATATCACTTCTCCTCGCACCAACATATTCTTTTAGGTGTCCAGCCTGAACCATTCTCTCCAGCTCGTCTTTCAAATGCGTGCATTCATCTGTATTGTGTCCATATTCATTATGAAAGCGACAAAAACGGTCCGACCTTTCTTTTCTTGGCTTCTGTGAGTGAGTTTTGGGTCACTTGAGCTCTGGGTGACGCTCTATTGCCTGCAAAATTTCGCCCGGAGGCGTCGCCAGAGGGGTATACTTATCGAAACGAGACCTACCCATTGACAGCTCTGGTCTGGGTTTCTTTATTAACACTCTGTCATCCCTGTCATACCTCTCTCTTCTCTTCTCCCCTTCCTCCTTGAGCTTCAGGGCCTCCTCTAAGTGGATGTACTTCTCAGCTCTCTCCAGGAGTTCTCCAAACTTCGATGCTGGTCTTACCACCAGAGACTGGAAGAACTCTCCCTTTCTCAAACCTTGCGCCAGAGCATTTACGAGCAGCTCTTCTGATGCCGAGGGCACTTCTAGCTTCGCTGTTGTGAACCTATTGATACAAGCACGCATGCTCTCATTCTCTTTCTGTTTTAAACTAAAGAGCTCGAGTGGCATCTTCTGATACTTCCTACAACTCGTGAATTGATGTAGGAAGGCCGAGCTGAATTCATCAAAGTTGCTTATAGATCCCGGCGGCAATTGGCTGAACCAAAGCTGTGCCGATTTGGTAAAAGTCATTGGAAAGACCCGACACATAACCGAATCGGAGAATTT